>PVLC010025951.1:0-23175 GCA_004027655.1 Graphiurus murinus | reverse complement strand
CTCCTGGCTGCCCTGAGTAGCTTTCCCCCAGCATGCCTTGCTGCCAGATGTTCCTGCCTTGGAGTCAGCTGATTATGAACTGAATGAATTCATGAGCCAAAATGAATTCTTCCCTCCTCGAAGTTGTTATTGTCAGGTATTTTGGTCACAGTGACAAAACAAAGCGACCTATTGAGACCACATATCAATGAGAATAGTGTGCACCTGGCACGGGAGACAGCAGCTGTCCCTGCTATCTCATCTGACCTTTAATAACCTCCCTTCCACCGGCTAAGTGCAGGAGACAGGAGTTGAGAGCAGCTGTGGAAATTACTCAACCTCCCTAGACTATAAGATCCTTGAGAACAAGGACTATCCTCTTACTCACTTATGTGTTGTTAGCATTTTACTGAATTTTTTGCACATGGTATTTAGTCAATATATAAAAAACTAAAATAGCAAAGCTTAGGCTCAGACTTACACTTTCTGACTATTCTTTCCATGCTGTATGTTTGAATTAGCATTAGTTTATTCTTCAAGGGTAGAGAAATAGCCAAAGAACCAATCATCCTCTTTAGCAGTATTTCTAGCTTCCCTGTAATAGTGCATTATCACTGACATACAAACCATCATCTTCCTCCCTCCCTCCCTTCCTTCCTTCCTTCCTTCCTTCCTTCCTTCCTTCCTTCCTTCCTTCCTTCTTTCCTTCCTTCTGGTACTAGGGATTGAACCTTAGGACTGTTCTACCTCTGAGCTATACCTCAACACTATTTTACTTTGAAACAGGGTCTCACTAAGTAGCTGAGGACCTTGCTCAGTTGCTGACACTGGCCACAAGTCTGCCGTCATCCTGTCTCAGCCGCCCAAGTACTGGGATTGCTGGCATACACCAACACACTTGGATATAAACCATCATTTTAATCAGTGTTGGAAAAGGGCAAGCTCTTAGCTTTATTGTAAACATCTGAATATTCTCTTTCAAGTATACGTAAGCATTCCAGATGTAATTGGCAGTACAAGTTTTTCATATACTTCTCATATTCAAATTCTATCATTCGGTCAAAATATACATACAGTTACTATTGCATCTGTAAGTTGCTATGAAAGTTAATGGTAATTGTGATGATTGTTAATTTTATCTTTAAAAAGCAAAAACTAAGACATTTAGATTAGTTAAAAATTAGGGCAAATGGTGCACAGTTGGTGTCTACAACAGTAAATGTGTTAGCCAGTTAGTTTTATGAAGTTAACTTTAAGAATATCTTCTGAAGCCAAGCATGCTGGCGCTGCCTGTAATCCTGTAACTTGAGAAGCTGAGATGGGAGGATTGCAAATTTGAGGCCAGCCTTAGCAACTTAGCAAGACCCTCAGCAATCTAGTGAGACCCTCTTTCAAAATAAAAAATAAAATAGGGCTAGGAGTGTAGCTTGGAGGTAAAATGCCTCTGGGTTCAACCTCAAGTACAAAAAAAAAAAAAAAAAAAAAAATTCCCCTGGCAGCAAATCATAAAAAAATCCTGATGATAACATAATACAAAAATAATACAGATGAGAGATGAGGTTATATCTCTGACCTTAATAGACTTGTTACACTAGGCAAAATAAAGGATTAGGAATTGCACTGAAATTTTAGGTATTTAAATGCACAGGTTTTGGGCATTTCCTGTAAAAAAAAAAATCTCTTTGGCAGTGTCTTGCATCTTGAAAAAGAATCAGAGCATGAACCTTAACAGGGAAAAATTTTACAAAGAGGAAAATTTTAAACTATACTCAGAGATACCCATGAAATAGCAAACTTACTAAAGGACCAGAAGGCTTACAAAAGAACAATGCATTATATAAATTATAATCCCAAATCATCTCATTTTTTCACTAACCTCAATGAAAGTGAGTTTCTACTGAATATAGAAGATTACTACACTGACAATATCCAACAGCTACTTTGGTGGGAGTGTGTGTATGCATCACTGTAAAAACTGATAAATTTTTGGATGAAAGTGCTGCTGCATTTGTATGTTTCTAAACTTCTGTTCTATAATGGCAGGTTTGACCTCAGCTACTAGCCTTACACAACCAGTGAGGGTCTGTTCTCTGCCAATTCCCTTGCATGTGGATATCCAGCAGGAAAAAGCCTGCCAAAGGAAGCAGGAACCCTTGCTAAAGGCAAGGGTCAGGGAATGGTTTGTAAAGAAAAACTCTTTTGTTCCCTCTGTTTCTGCAGATGCCTTCCCAGTTAGTAAATGAATTTGCTTCTGTAATCAGATTTTCTTATGCTTAAATGACCTTCCTTTGGCATTCACTCATGTGACCCCCCCCCAGAAGCCCTTTGGAAAGGGACACAGATCAGGTGGCAGCCTGAGTTGCCCAGAGGATAGACAGGGCAGCAATTATGGCATGTGACCTCTGCTGACACCCCTGGTTAACCCCTCTATCCCCAGGACCATTTGGAATCTAATTCTTGGCAGCTTTGACTTGGCCCAAATGTGATCCTCATCCTGAATCATGTTGTCCCTTGTACCTGCGTGACTCAGGACTTTCTTCAGGTTCTTTCTATTTCAACTACTATGCTGTCATGAAAACTTACATGTATAAAGAACCCCACTAATGTTGGAAATTGCTTATTTATTTTTTAAAAAAATGCAAAATTATATATAAAACCAAGAACTCCATCTTGTAGAAACAAACCAAAAAGGTAACATAATGTAAAAAAGAGAAATTTATCAAAATTTTATCAACCCACACCATTCCTCAGTATCTTTCCAAAAGAACTGAAGTTAGACTAGTAGAGTGATACATGCATGCCCACCCAGATTCATAGCAGCACAATTCACATAACCAAATTATAGAAACAACCTAGGTGTCTGTCAGCAGATGAAGAGATAAATAAAATGTGGTACATACATGCAGTGGAATTTTACTCAGCCATAAAGAAGAACAAAATTATGCCATTTGCAGCAAAATGGATGGAACTACAGAATATTATGCTGAGTGAGCTTAGCCAGTCTCGGGAAATCAAGTGTTACATGTTTTCAATCACATGTGAAAGCTAGGACAAAAATAGGAAGATAAAGGGACTTCAATCAAATGAGGAGAGAGACCAGTAGACTAGTGGGAAGGAATTGGGAGAGGGAGCTGTTGAGGGGGAAAATGAGGATTGAGTATGAGAATAATTCAAATAAGGTTATATTCGTACAAGAAAGTTTCGCTACCAATCTCACTAACACGTATGGGGTGATATTCGGAGGGAAACATACACACCAGTGATGTGTGCATATATGTTTGTATTACATTGACCCTCACTACGATGCTAAATTACAAGGCACCAACAAAAATATAAAAATGTTATCAAGTTTTCAAAAACTTAAAAATAATAAAAATGAGAAGGCAATTGGCTTTGTTTTCTTCAACGTGAGCAAAATCAACCATACCTGCTCCTTTTCACTGTGAAGCCTTCAGCTCACAGTGAAATCACAGAACTTGATTCTTTGGTATTTAAAACAGTGGCAATCATTACCTTCTTGCCTTCTGGGCTATTTAATTCTTAGCACCACTATGCAGATATGTTGTCTTGCCAAACAAGTTGTTCATACTGGGAAACTAGGGACTGTGTTCTATCAGTATTTTCCCCATTGATTAGAGTGCAAAATAGGCCAAAGGAAAATAATTCATAATTATTCACTGATTTCTTGGTTCCTTGGGAGAGGAATATCCAGGTAGCTTAGCCAGCATTCGTGGATCATATGTGGTTAAAGAAGCAAGTGCTTTCAGGCCAGATAACTCTGGATATTCATTTCAAGTCTGCTACTTTCTGACATCTTGGGGGACTTTTCAAACATCTCTGATAATCCATTCCCTTATCTCTTCGAGAACTATCAAATAACCACTTCAAAGGTTGTCAGGAAAAATTAATGGAAAATATGCACTAAACAATCAGCACTCATATGTGTCAGTTTTCTTTCTTTCCCCTTCTTTTTCCTAGGTTGTCTCTTGTCATTATCCTATCAAGAACTGCCAAGTAAATGAGAATCACTAATCAATGCAAGAGTTTTTCTCATAGAAGATAGATTTGACAGTCTTGGTTTGTGGATAACCTGTGTTGTCTTTGTTGATTGAGAGGTATTTGTGGAGCATGAGAACAGAGTATTTCTGTGACTCTGAGAATGCAGATTTCCCTGAGGGCAGAGGTGGAGACTTATCAAGGTCTTGAAATTCCTTCAACTATGTAATTTGTTTCAAGGTTATAATTTCACCCCATACATGTTAGCTTCAAGGCTGCAGTGCTAGTTTTGGCCATCACTTCTGAATGAACTCTATGATCAAGAAGAAAATGTCATAAGTTGGGTATGGTGGCACATGCCTATGTTCCCAGTACTTGGGAGGCTGAGATAAGAGGACTGCAGGTTCATAGCCAGCCTCAGCAACATAGGGAGACCCTCAGTAACTTACTGAGACTATTTCAAAATAAAATAGGGCTGGGGGTATTATTAACTCACTGGTAGAATGCCCCTGGGGTTTAATCCCCAGTAAAACACACACACACACACACACACACACACACACACACACACACACACACACTATCATTATGGGAGAGCAACCACGGTACTCTGGGTCCCCAAGCACTCTTTAACACCATCTTTATGTCTCCTAAATGGACTATCATTGTTACAGCCTCTCTTCAGTGCTTCATAAAATCTCAAAGAGTGTACAGGCTTACCTTACCCCTCCATCCTCTATACACAGTGAGTTCGCAAATAGTAATTTTTACAAACAGTCCACATGATCCCTTAAGAGCTGCTACTTTTCCAGCTGTGACATCACCCATAGAAGTTTACAAGGAAACTTCCAGAGCTCATGATCTCAAAAAGATAATTATTATGAGCACCATCACTACTCACCTCACCTCCACAAATTAGAGATCAATCCTGAGGGGCTGACACTCTAAGAAAACTAGAAACCATGGAAGTCATCCCATCATGCCCTTGAGCTACACTTATGTGACAGTGATAGTGCCTCATCTGGTCCAATCTCCACCTCTCCTAGGCTCTTTCAGCCCCTGTACCCCTATGGCAACCAGTTCCCTGCATCTTAACCTCTTCATTGAATGGTCTTCGTCTTCTTTCTCTAATTGAAGACCAGACATGCCTCCTTTGCTGCTGTCACTCTGTGGCACATTTTTTCCTACCATACAATCTGAACCATGTCTTGGACATAGTATGAATTTCCTCCATGCCCTTCCTTGCTGCTTTCAGAGCTTGTTTTTTCTGCTCTTTGACACATATGCCATCAGACCCTGGAGTCTTCACCATCAAAGACATTCATCCTCATTCATTGAACAATTTGGAATGGTATTTCTGTCATCTTTCCAGAAGATTTCATTGCTGATGTCAGTGACCCACAACCACTGGACCTTCTCTCTTTCAAAAAGTATTTCCTTCCACCCAATTCTCATGATCATACATCAGAACTGTACGAGAGGCTGGGCCTCGTGGTGCACGCCTGAAATCCTAGTACAAGAGGATCACAGTTTGAGGCCAGCCTCCGCAAATTATCAAGGCCCTCAGCAACTTAGTGAGATCCTGTTCAATATAAAAGATAAAATAGAGCTGGGGGTATAGTTCAGAGGAATAATGTCCCTGGGTTTGATCCCCAGTACCACAACAAAAAGAACATTAAGAGAATACCTTCCTTCTTCCCAAATCCCAGTTTCAAACATCCGCTGTCAGCTCTCTTCCACACACATGCTTTACGTGGGCACCATCTTTGCCCTCCCTATTCGGTTATTCCCATCAGCTTTCAACATGCTGTAATGGAGCCTATCTTAAAAGCCTCCTCCCATCCTCCATTGCTCTCTCAAATCCCTCTCCTGCTTCCCCTTAGATTTCTGTTCAACTGATGTTGATTCCCAAAGTCACACTTCCAAATCTGGTTCAGACTCTGAACTTCACATGAGGGTATTCCTAGTGACTTGCCATTTCCACTTGGATATTTATAGGCAAACTTAATTTGGGACATGTCGGGGGCCTAGTTCCGCGGGCTAGACCTCGCCTCTAGATGGCGCCTGGCAGAGTGCCAGAAGCCGCTGCCGGATAAATATTCTAAGGCTGTGCCACGCCAGAGCGCATGCACCAGCACGCCCGACTCGTGGCCGGGCCAGGTGAGAGCTGTATGAGACACCTCGTGGCTTAGGCCGGTGCAGGTATAAAAACCTCCACCTCTCGCATAGAGAGAGCGCGGCTGAGAGTGCGGCTGAAAGAGCTGCTGGGGAAAGGCTGGTTGGGAAGTTGCTGGGCTGGGAAGTTGCTGGGAGAAGTTCTGGGAGGAATTGGTTGGGAAGAAGAAGCGGTTGGGAAGAGGTTGGCCGGGTTGCTGGGGAAGTCCTGGGAAGAAAGTTTGTGGGTTACTAGTGGAAGATGGGTTGCCAGAGAGAAGGGTTATTGGAAGTTTGTAGGAAAAGCACTATTTGGAAAGACGACCTCTGCACTGTGTTTGTTATCGTTTGTGCAACGCCTTGATCCCAGAAAGAGAGAGTTATAATAAAAGAGGTTCGAACCAGTAGCATTTAGCCGGCGTCTTTTATTGGGGCCTCATGGCTGAGGGTTCAGCCTGGGGCGCCCGATAGGGACATACTGAACTCTTCATTGTTCCCTTGAATTCTACTTGTCCTCCCAGGATTCCTGTACCTATTTCAGCGCTCCCTATCTCAATAAATGGCATTGCTACTAAGAGATTTGCTCAGGCCAAGAACTTGTGAGTCTTCCTTTATTCCTCTATTCCTTTCATATCTCACATTAAGCCATTTTTAAAAGGAGGGGTACCCTTACATTGTGTATCAAACCAACCAGTTCCATTGCTATCAGCCTGATATGATATGAGATTACTTGTAGTCTCACTAAGATTATAGTAAGAGGCTCCCATCCACGGCACCATCAACTGCTCACTCTATAACCCATGTGAATCAGTATATCAGTGATCGACTCTCAGTCCTTACCATTTTAGAAATGTTGGTAGCATTTGACGTAATTTGCTATACTGGATCACTTCCTCTTAATAGAAGCAGTCTATTAAAACTTGGATTTTAGTATCACACCTTCCAAGATTTTTTGTTACCTCATTCAAGTTTGTTGTTTTGTTTTGTTTGCTGGTTTACTCCACTCTGGCCCCTAAATGGCCTCTGGGTGTGTTCCACAGCTCAAACTTTAAAGACCTCTTACCCCTTCTATGTACATTTTCTCCTTATGAGTGTGACTTTAATCATCCCTCTGTAATTCTACAGTTCAGTGTTAATAACTACTAAGGTCTTTTTACTTTGTTTTGTAAGTTTATGCTTCAATTTAACCAATCTGAGACATTCTTCAGGACAAGGTGTCTAGTTCATATAAAGTAATTGCTCAAGAAAGGTGCTCACTGTGTGTTAAGTGTGTGGCTATGTAGATGAATTCCAAAAGAGGAATTCAAAGCAAATATGGTTATGACAGAATTGGGGATGGTTTGGTATTTAGCAGTTAAGCAACTTATCAGAAAGTACAGCAACTCACACTTACCAGGTCTTGTTCACAGAATTAAGGAATAATGAACTGCAGATATGATTTAGAAAAATGAGACTGTACACATCCTGACATGCATGCACACGTGCGTGCACACATACATTCACACACACACACACACACACACACACACACACTATTCCTCCATTTTGAGGCAAAAATTTCAGAGTGATCAATTGATATTTGCATTTTAGCCTCTTTAAAAAATATTTTTTAGTAAGTACCTTCTTTCCACCTTCTTTTATGTGCCTTCCAACAGCTAACTAGCAGATGAAAGATCTTAATCCATCACTAGGGAAACAAGAAAGTCATTTGTTTCTAATTAATCAAAGAATAGTTTTATCAATTGGTTGTATGACATTGGGCATGTCGTTTCAAGATCTCCTGAAATGTAATTTCCTTTTGCACAATAAGAGGACTGAATGAAATGTGATAACTCCATACATTCATTATTCTGTTTCCAGGTTTCACATGTATTGTTTAATACTTGGCCAATGGAGTTAAGATTTAAAAATATTTTAGAGTTATATTCATCAAAATTATACAAAAATGAGACAAATACGCCATTGCTCTTATTACTCACAAGCAACAGAGTCAAGCCAGGAATGCCCTTCTGCTCTCCCTTCCTCTCCAAGTACCAAAGCCCCACAAACACCCGTGAAGGCATCCAAATGACTCAGTGAAGGGGGGCAGATCCGCGAGAAGAGAGTGTTCTGTCAACACTCTGCTGGGAGGAACTGGCAGTCTGTGATGACTTGTTCCGTGGGTGGCTTCCTCCCACCATGAAATATGTGAAGGGGACTCACTCCTGCCATTCAGGAGCAAGCTGGGTTTAAAGACCAGGCGGTGGTACCCAAGCTGGAATCCAAAGTCCGTCTTCTTGAACATGGAATTATCTTCCTTCCCCTCCCTCCCTCCTTCCCTCCCTTCCTTTCTTCATTCCTTCCTTCCTTCCTCCCTCCCTCCCTCCCATTCTTTCTTCCTTCCTTCCTTCCTTCCTCCCTCCCTTCTTTCCTTCCTCTTTGAGAAACATGGATTTGATTGTGAAAAATGATACTTATTAACTATGCTGTGAGATGAAATATAATGTGCATTTTAACAGAAGTACAAAACAACTATTCTCAAATATTAAAAGACAAAATCTTTCATTTCCTAGTATTTTAAAACTGCTGCTAGGTGTGATGGTGCAGGCCTGTAGTTCCAGTATGTAACAGGAGGATACCAGGTTTGAGTCCAACCTTGACAATTTAATGAGACCCTATTTCAAAAAATAAATAAATAAAAATAGGATTGGGGTTGTAGCTCAGAAGTAGAACACCACTGGATTCAATCCCCAGTTACTCCCCACTGAAGAAATGAAAGTCTTCTTGGAAGGGGAAATCTTGGTTCTGGCTTTTGAATAGGCAAAATTTTCAGACAAAGGGACCAAAATATAGGTGAACAATTATAGCATACATTTCACCAAAGGGCTGTAAAGAAGTGACTTTGTGACAAACATGTGTTCTTTAATATTAGCTTAACAAAATCCCAAGTCAGATATCTAGTGGATATTTCTCTTAAGAAATCCATTAATGGGGCTCTGTCACACATTCCTTCTATGGAATTTTCTATTATTTGTAAGAAATAAATGGTCAATTAGTAATTCTCAATTTGATAAACAATATCTACAAAAACTCTACAGGTACTATTATACTTAATGGTGAGAAGCTAGAAGCTGTCTCACTATGATCAGATCAAGGCACAAATATTTTATATAATTAATAGTACTACATAATATTAATAGTATTATAATACAGATATCTTTATCTCCCTGGAAACTATTGATACCTTTATCGTCTTTGTAGAATAGACATCCCTGGAAATAAGTAAATATACAGAGCTGATCTTTGACAAAGAAGAAAGGGCAATACCAGGAAGAAAAGGTTGTCTTCAACAAATGGTGCTAAAAAAACTGGACATCTATGTGTTAAAAAAAAAAACAAAAATGACTCTAATGAATCTAGATGCAGACTTTATACCCTTCACAAAAGCTAACTCAGTGTGAATCACAAACCTAAATGAAAAAATATAGAACTTTGAGAAAATAACATAGAAGAAAATCTAGATGATTTAGATTTCATAGTATAGTAAATTAGATATGATACCAAAGGCACAATGCATAGAAGACAGAAGTGATAAATTGGGCTTGGTTAAGATAAAAAATAAATCTGTTCTGTGAAAGATACTGTCAAGATAAAGAAAAGACAAGCCACAGAGTGGGAGGGAATATTTGCAAAAGACATAGGTGTTAAAAGACCAATACTCCAAATATGCATAGAATTTTAAAAACTTAATAAGCAATCTAAAAATTGAGTCAAAGACTTTCAGTGATACCTTACCAGAGCAGATATGCAGATAGAAAATAAGCATTTGAAAAGATGTTTAACCTCACATATCAACAGGAAATGCAAACAATGAGTAACCATTACCTATTAGGTATGGCAAAAATTCAGAACACTATTAACACAAAATTCTGGCCAGGTTATGAAGCAACAGAAACTCTCATTTACTGCTGATGGAAATGCAAAATTGCATAGCCACTTTGGAAGAAAGTTTTGTGGTTTCTTTTCTTTTTTTTTTTTTGAGGTACTATGGATGGAACCCAGGGGTATTCTACCTCCAAGCTACACCCCCAGTCCTATTTTTTATTCTTTATTTTGAAACAGGGTCTCACTAAGTTACGGAGTGCCTCACTAAGTAGCTGAGGCTGGCCGGGAACCCCGGTCCTCTGGTCTCAGGCTCCCAAGTACTGGGATTACAAGCATGCACCACCATACCCAGCTCTGGTGGTTTCTTACAAAACTAAACATAATCTTGCTGTATGACTCAGCAGTTACGCTTCTCACTATTTATCTGCAGGAGTTGAAAATTGATATACATACAAAAACTTGCACATGGAGGTTTACAGCAGATTATTCATAATTGCCCAAATTTGGAAGCCACCAAGATGTCCTGCAGTAGGTGAATGGATAAACAAGCTATGGTACATCCAGAAAATTGAGTACTCTTCAGCGCTAAACAATATGAGCTGTCCTGTCGTGAAAAGACAGGGAGGAGTCTTGAAGGCATACGATTAAGTGAAATAAAATATGAAAATTCTACATACTGTATGATTACAATTACATGATAATATAATGATTAATACATGACATTATGCGGTTGTTAAAACCCACAGAATGTACAAAAAGAGTGATCCCTAATGTGAAGGATGGACTTTGGCTGATAATGGTGTGTCAGTGTAGGTTTGCTCATTGTAACCAACTGTAACCACTGTGGTAGGGGTATTGATAACGGGGGAGATTATACCTGTGTACAAGTCCCTTTCACCAGGCTTTATTGAGAATCTAAGACTTCTCTAAGATTATATATATAATTATTATATGTTATGTAGTATTATATATACTGTCATATAATACCATTAATTATGTAATATGTAAGTATGTAATATATTATATTTTGGGCGATAAAGATACATATACTATTAATACTATATATGATTAATTATATAAAATGTTATGATATTATATATACTATTGTATTAATAACATAATTAATAAATATTAGTATATTGAGCATCATATAATATTAATTATAAAATAGATAATATTCGATATAGAGACTAGTCAAGAAATTCACTTTAAGATCATTAAGTAAACATATTTCAAGTTGAAAAATATATTTTTCCACAATTAAAATTGCATCTTATTTCGGTCCCATAGGAGAACATTGAGATGGAAAAGTTTTAACTACATAAATGAGAAAGTTCTCTGTCCACAAAAATAAAGAAAATGCTGGCAATGAGGAAAAGAGATTAAGGTTAAAGGCAGCTCCTGCGTGCAAATCCTGTTTCCTTCCTGTATTCACAGAGACAAGTTCTAGCAGTGTTCTTTACTACTCTGTCGTCAGAGATGTTACCATCCTTTTCTCTCTTGCCCTGATCATAACCACAAAATCTCAGGGAATAGACGACAGGTAAGAGATCTTGTTCCTGATGAATAATTATAAGAAACTGTGAGGATACTATAACTTTTTACCTGATTGATTGTATTTAGAAGACAAAGCCTGTTCTCAAACTGCAGAAAAACATCACTGGTGCATTGTTGAAGAAATTCCTGAATTAAGGCAGGTGGATTTGGATTACTTTAAGGTACTTTCCTATCTTGAGATTCTATCCTAAAAATACCCACCATTTATTCCAAGGAGAAAATCTTAAAGGAAGAGAATTTTACTACACCAAATTTATGACTACAAACCTCAGCTATAGGATCTACTTAAGGGCAAAGGAAAGGGAGCCTTAGTAATAAGTTCTAGCTATCACGGTTTCCTTGCTTGAAATACCTTTGCCTGACCAATCCTTTTAATAAGTTCCTTCCATCCAGTAATGGATCTCCCCTTTCCTAACATTCCCAACCTTCCTTATGACCCATGTTTTACTCATCAATCTCTAACAGAAAACTCAAAGCAGCTTGTCCATATTGTTGCAAGAGACTATGAAGGGCAAGAAGACCAGACCAAAGAAAGAGGGATATGTAGGCAATTAACTAAGAGCTTGGTGGACTGCTCAGAAATGCAAACCAAAAAACGTCCTGGCAACGCTTTCTTCAATGAAGCTGTACATTACGTAGCATCATAGATCAGCTAGCTATTGTTAGACTAGGTAGGTATAGAAGAAAAGAATCATTACTAGGTGGTATGCATGTGCTTTTGAGCTATTCAGATTAGAGAATGAATAGGGTGTTTATAAGCACAAAATATAAACAACCTATGGATATCCTTATCTCTTTCTCAAATACAGAGGAAAATATATATTTTATAATTAATAAGGTGTATTCATCATAGCACTTTTAAAATACACATTAATCTTATTGTAAATATTTTATTTCCAATTTGCTAAGTTTTTTTTAAAAATCATAAAAATATTGCTTCATATCAAAGTATTTTTCTACCAAGATGATTGATCATATTTCTACTGTATTCTGTTTAATAAGTATATGGACTGATTTTCTGAATGTTATGACAATCTTGCGATCCTAAAATAAAATCACCTGGATTATGATGTATTGTCATTTTTATATATCCATTGAACTCAATGTGGAAATAATTTGCTTTGGATTTTTAAATTCCTTGTTAATGAAGGAGATTGACCAGTGTTTGTTCATTTTTATAATAATTTTGTCAAATTTTAGTAACAAGATATTTTCATCTCACAAATTATTTTGAAAAATGTTCCCTCTTTTTCTACTGTCTGTATGGGTTTAAGATTATGGAATTTATTCCTTAAATGTTTGGAAGTATTCACTGGTGAGATCATCTTGTACCTGGATTTTCCTGTGTGTAAAATTTATAATTATGGTTTTAATTATTCAGTTATAATGCTACTTAGATTTTCTGCTAAATTTTACCAGTTTTGCTAAGTATGTTTTTCTAAGAGTTTCCTTATTTTACCTAAATTTTTAAGCATGTGACATGAAGTGGTTCATATTATTTGTGTTATTGAGAGACTTAACAGTAGTATTTAATATTTTACTATGATTCCTAAAATTTTAAATTAATTCATGTTTTTAAAAAGGGGATAAGAGAGCCAAGCGTGGTGGCACATGCCTGTAATCCCTGCACTTGGGAGGCTGAGACAGGAGGATTTCAGGTTCAAGGACAGCCTCAGCAAATAGTGAGACTCATCAGCCTAGCAACACCCTGTTTCCAAATAAGAAATAAAATTGGGCTGGAGATGTAGCTCAAAGGTAGAATGCCTCTGGGTTCAATCTTCAATATCACAAAAAAGGGGGGGATAAGAATGACATGAACAAGTTTAGAAATCATTCCACATACTTTAAAAATTTAAGGATTGCCATTAGAAAAATAGAGACATTTACTTATTTCAATACTTTAAAAGCAAGAAAATAAAAAATAAAAATAGCAATAGCAACAAAAACTGCAATCAGATCAACATATGGAAGAAATGGGAACAGATGAAGTTGAGAAAATAGAAAATAAGATATTAATGTTAAGTTCTTATATGTCTGTAATAATAATAAATATAAATGAGTTAAATTTACATATTAAATGATAGACAATCTCAGAAGGGATTCTTTAAAAAAATATAGCTGGGTAGTATTTACAAGATACATGTTTATGAAAAAAAAAAAAAAACAAAGAAATTCTGAATATGAAGAAAAATATACCCTCAGGGAAATACTTTAAAAACTGTCTGTGTCAATATTAACTTTAAAAAATTTCCAGGCAAAAAGTATTAAAAATGACAGATATATTTATCATATTACATAAATATAGCCATGTGTTGCTTAATAACAGAGACGCATTCCTAGAAATGCCTCATTAGGTGATTTTGTCTTTATGTGAACTTCAAAAAAAATACTTATTCAAGCTAAGACAGCTATGACATCAGTAGATAATATACTCTTATTTCGGAACCATTGGCAGATGTGATCCATTATGGACCAAAATGTTACTGTGAGGCAAATAACTGTATTTATATTCTTAATGAAAGATGATGTACTTTTTTATCTACTACATAATTTCTGAACACATAAAGCAAAAGAAAATGATGAAAATAGGGTATGATTTGGGAATTTAAATCATAATAAAAAATTTTAATACAATTCTACCAGACTTTGACAATAAGTCAAAAAAGGATGGATACAAATATATTGCATTTACTAAGCATGTTTATTATTTTTGGTAAATATATAGGCACATACCTATGTTGTACTCATGGAATATCATCAATAAGAATTTATGCATTAGTCCAAAATTAATCTAAAAACATAATAAACTAAAATGGCCAATACATGTTAAAAAATAAGCTATTTAATAAGGTATTTTAGATGCTCATTTGGAAAAATATAATCATTTGGAAAAAATGTATTTAAACGTCTACATCACGCTATTAACCTAATAAATTCCAGATTAAACAATAAAGTCGTCTTCAAAACAAACAAAAAAAATTGAGAAATAGAGGAGCATATGTTTATAAAAAGAGTAGAAAAGGCCTTCTTAAGGCAAAAATTCAAAACTATTTAAAGCAAAAGATTATTAAGTTTGGTTATATCAAAATATAAAGCTTCAGAGTAAAAAGACACTAAGTAAGTAATGGAGAAAGCATAAATAAATAGAAGATATAAAAAGAAAAAGCAACTAGAAAAGGGCAAATGGTATAAAGAAGAGAGGATAGGGCAGGAAGAAATATTTCAGGACATAGTGGCTGGGTATTTCCAAATTTGAAGACATTAGCTTACACATCCAAGAGGCTCACTGAATCTCAAGCAGAAAATTATACTGAGAAACATAGTCAAATTCTCAAAAAAAAAAAAAAAAATGAAGATAAAGAGAAAAAAAAAGTTTTGAAGCATCCGTGGGGAAAAATCCATTATATAATACCAAGAATGACGATTGATTTCTTATCAAAAGAAAAAAGAGGACAAAAGATGATGGAAGAACAGATTCACACTCCTGAGACAAGACAAACAAACCAAAGTGAATCTGTGGTCTTATAGCCAGTTAAACTGCTCTCTAAAAAATAAAACATTTTCAGACATTAAAAAATCAGAAAGGATTCATCTTCGGAACACTCTAGTATAAAAAAAAAAATACTTAAAGATCTTTAGATTGAAAAGAAATATACCAATTGGAAAACTGGTTCATCAAGAAGAAAAGGATAACACTTGAGAACTTTAAAAACTGAAGAGACTTAAAGGTAATTTTCACTGTGTATAGAACTATTAAACACACACATGTATATTATAATAGAGATATCCTGCCTGCTTATAATACTTTTTTTTTGGTACTGGGGATGAAACCTGGGGGCATTCTACCTCCGAGCTACATCCCAAGCCCTATTTTTTATTCTTTATTGTGAGACAGGGGTCTCACTAAGTTGCAGAGGGCCTCACTAAGCAGCTGAGGCTGGCTACAAGCTAGGATCCTCCAGTCTCAGCCTCCCAAATGCTGGGATTACAAGCGTGAGCCACCATGCCTGGCTTGCTTATAATACTATTGAGAGATATAAATACACTGAAATCTTCCTAAAAGGCTAATAACTGATTAAAGCAAAATATTTGCAAGTTGTTATGCAATTTATACATCTGTAGGAGTAAAATGTACAAAAATAGGAGCAAAAATCTAAGAGAATGATATTTGAGATTATACTTTTTTATATTAAGAAATAGTATAGCGTGTGTGTGTGTGTGTGTGTGTGTGTGTGTGTGTGTGTGTGTAATGCTGGAGACTGAACTCAGGGGCATTCTACCTCCAAACTACACCCCCAAACCTTTTTATTTTATAATTATCTTTTACTTGGAAACAGGGTCTTGCTAAGTTTCTGAGGCTGGCCTTGAACCTCTGATCCTTCTGTCTCAGCCTCCCAAGTACTGGGATTACAGGCATGTGCCACCATGTCTGGCTTGAAATAGTACACCTTAAAGATAGACTCTCTTTAGACTCATATGGTTATCTCTACAACTGTGCTGCCAAACATAATAGCCACTACTCATATGTGACACTTAAATTAGCTCATTTTAAATAGAATTCAGCATTTTGGTGTTGAGTTGTACTAGCCACATGTCAAATGTTCACTAGGCACATACAGATGGCGGCTACCATAGTGTATGCTGTATATTGGAATATTCCTATCATTGCAGAAAGCTCCATTGGACTATGTTGCCCTGTAGACACCACTAAAAAGAAATAAACTAAATTTAAAAAGAAAACATAACAAAATATAAATGAGAAAATAAAATGGAATTTAAAATTACTTAATAACCCCTTCTCAAATAAGACAGAAAAAGAGGACCAGCATGTGTGTCAAATACATGGATAAAAAGCAACTATAGAAAGCAACTAGCCGGGCGTGGTGGCGCACGCTTCTAATCCCAGCATTCGGGAGGCTGAGACCGGAGGATCCGGGTTCGCGGCCAGCCTCAGCTACCTAGTGAGGCACTCCGCAACTTAGTGAGACCTGGTTTCAAAAAAATAAAGAGTAAAAAATAGGGCTGGGGATATAGCCCGAAGGTAGAACGCCCCAGAGTTCAATCCCCAGTACCAAAAAAAAAAAAGAAAGAAAGCAACTATCAATATGGTAGATTTTTAACAGGAGACACCAACAATTTTATTAAATATGAATGGAAGAACATCCAAATACAACATGGAGATTTCCAGATTGGACTGGGAGAAAAAAGAAAAAACAAGATCTAACTGTATGTGTCATACAATCATGCACTTTATATATTCACCCACACATAGAGACATTGGAAGTAAAAGAACTACTACTAACCATGCAAATACTAACCATGAAAAAATTCATGTATTTTCATTAATACCAGAGAAAGTAGGTTTCAAGATAAAGACTATTAGCAGAATGAAAAGGTAAATTTTATCATATTTAAGTCACGAAATCAACAAAAAGACTTAACTGAACATATAACCAATAAAACAGGTCCTAATGACATGAAACAAACATTGACAAAAGAAAAGCAACAGATAAGTCCAATTTGTGACTGGAAATCAACATCCAGACAACTGATAGAACAAGTAGACAGAAATGCAGAACAAACATAAAAGACTTGAGCAGGCCAATAAGCCAACTTGTCCTAATGGTCATTTTTACTGAAGACTTCACCCAATACCCCATCCAACAAAATACAAATTCTTAGGTACACATAAGATATTCATAAAGATAAACTATATACTACGCCATAAAACACAGTAAGATAAAAATCATACATATCAGGTACTCTGAAAAAAACAGTATTAAATTAAAAACTCATAACAAGTACACAAAAAAATCCCAAGTATTCCAAAATTAAACCACAACACCTTAAATAACCAGTAAGGTAAAAAAGAAGTTAAGGAAAATTGTAAAATACTTGAGATAAGTAACATGGACAATATACTATATCAAAATGTGCAGGCTGCATCTAAACAAGTACCTCAATTATAGAAAAATTTATAGTTTAAGATACATATGTTGGAAAAGAAGAAATACAGAATGTTAATGCTATAGGCATTTATCTTGGGAAGATAAGAAAAGAGAAAAATTAAATCCAAAGGAAGTAGAATAAAGGAAATAATGAAACAAGCACAAAGATCAGGGAAAAGAAAACAGATAACAAAAAAGTTAAAAGCCAACTATTATTTCTTTGAGGAGTTTTTAAAAATCGAATGACACCTCAGAAAGGTAGAAGTATCACAACAGAATCTACAGATACAAAAACAGAAAGACATTTTGAGAAATTTTATGCAAATACATTTGACAAAACAAATGAAATAAATTTCTTAGAAAACAATTGACTAAAACTAGCATAAGAAAAAATAAAAATCTTTAATAGCTCTATATGCATTAGAGAAATTGAACTTATAACTATAATCCTTCCCAAAAGAGGAATTTGGGGCCAGATTTCTCTATTGGTGAATTATACCAAATGCTTAAGAAATAAATTACACCAATATTACACAAAATCCTTTCTGAACATGGAGAAATTCCTTCATATGAGACAGCATACCAAAACCTGATGAAGATATTTCAAAAGAACAGAAGGGCTGGGCAAGATGGTGGCTGGATAAAATTCTTACATAATCATCTCTTCATAGACATACCAAGTTGAAAAGCTATCCACATATGACACTAATATCACAGACCTCGGGAAATCAGATGAAAGACCACAGTGTCTGCCTTCAGTATAACAAAAGGAAAAAGACATTTTGGAAAAGGCAGGAAGGAAGGAGTTGCCCACATGATCCCTCCTCAACTCTAAGCAGCTCAGTTCCTCTCACTTTGGGGAGGAAAAAAAAATTAAGTATAGGCCTTAGACAGACCAATAGTCTTAATGAACATAAATTCAAAGATATCAAAGAAAATATTAACAATTAAATCTAAAAGTATGTACAATGTATGATAAATCAGAACCAGTTAGTGTTTATCCCAGGAATGTGGAATTGGTTTGTTACTAAAATATCAACAAAGGGATGTTCTAAGTGACTGCACAACCAGCACATGTCTGTGTAGCAGCCAGCTTGTTACAGCATCACCCTGCATTTGCTCTGCATCTTTTCTGCCTTCTTCTTCTTTTCCCTCACCCTTGCTGCCTTGCACTTTTATCTTCAAACAAAAGATTAAACATTTAAAACAAAAATTAACTAACATAATTTGTTATGTGGAGAGAATAAAAAAGACATATGATCATTTACCCGATGCAGAAAAGGCATTTGACAAAATTCGCAGCCATCCAAGACAAGTGCTGTGTGCATGTATGTCACCATCACCATGAACTACTTTATGATGTGAGACTATAATGCACTAATAAAAGTACAAAAAAATCTCTTAAACTAGAAATAGAAGTAAACTTCCACAAACTAAAAGTCATCTATGAGAAAAGTCACAGCTAAGATTATAAGATCATAAAATCACAATAAACATCCACATAACAAAATAAAAAATGTTATAAAGTTATACATAATTATATATGATTATATTAGTAACACATTAAATTATAAATTATAACCATTATAAGATTATATATTACTTAACATAAAATTATGACTTATTGATAATGTATTAATAATGATATTCTCTCAAAATGGAAAAGAATTGCCTCCAAATATCAACAGGAAGCTTCTCTTGGTAGATTGTTATTTTTTCTTGTCATAACTTTGTTTTCATATCATTTCTGTACTGGCATCCATTTTTAGGCCTAACTTAAGTTTGAAATGCAATAATACCCCTTCACCTTTGGTTTAGTTAAAACTTCTCCTTCCCGTGTGGCTGTCGCTATAATGTGGCTCGCTTGGTCCTCATCTCAGGTCACCCAAACCCAATATTCTGCAGAGAAAACCCAACGATCAACACCAGAGTCATGTAAATAAGGTTCATGTTTCATACATGTTTTCTTTAAACTAGCTAATCTGCAACTCTTGTGGGAAAGCCTATGGAAGAATGCCAGCAGAGACGTGTCCCAAAGGCCCTCTCTTCTCTCTCGCTCTCTTTCTCACCAGCCAGAGAGCTTCCTGTCACCTCCAGACTTCCCACAGGTCTCTCATGGACATCCTTAACTTCCCTGGCACCTGTGAGTAACAGAATTTCTTCTAGCTTGTGCACACCAAAGTGACTGACCAACACACCTGATCCTAACTTTCTCCTAGTCAGGGCGTCCCTGGGAAATGACTGTCTGGCTCATGAGCACTCTCAAGACAGAGACCTCAATACCAAATTAAGAAAAAACAACAACAATAAAAGTCAGAAAACTTCCCCTTATTTCTTTTATTTTTCTCTTTTGTGTACTGGGGTTGAACCAAGGTGCATTCTACCTCCAAGCTACAGCCCAATTTTATTTTTTGTTTTGAAATAGGGTCTCCCTAGGTTGGGGAAAATCTTGTTTCAATGCTCCTGAGTCTGTATTTGAACCTTCAATCTTCTGTCTCAGCCTCCCAAATTCTGGGATAACAGGCATGTACCACCATATTTTTCTACTTCTCCTTATTTGCTAATCTTTGTGAATTATTCATGAATAATCTTTGTGAATTATTTGTGAATAATCTTCGTGAATCCGATTGTGAATTATTTTCATAATTTAAAAAATGCACTTTAAAAGGGTTTCTTTAATACTCTGTATTACTAAAAAGAATGTTTAATTTCTATTATTTCCTTCTTTCTAAAGGGTCATCAATCTATTTGAGTTACTTTCGTAATATATAGAGAGCATTTTGTGATTACAGAAACTCGGTTGGATTCCTGATATGCCTAAACCATGCTCTGACATTTTTCCAGCTTTTGGGACATGCAAAGCACCTCTTTCCCCATTCTCCTTGGGCTCTCTCTGGGGTCCTAGAGGAGGCTCTGAGAGAAGACCAGCTCTGTGGGGCAGGCCAAGAGACAAAGGAGCAAGAGCCCCAGCACACTGCACACCTCCTTGGGCACACTGGAAGAGAAGCTATAAGCTAGGCTACTCAGACAGCACTCTGGTGTCTTAACTAGCAAACAGATAGAACTCCTATACACAATCACAATAATAATCATTTTAATATCTAATTGGGAAACTGCTAAAAAGAAAACTCTCATATGTTAACATTACGAGTCGAGCGTGGTGGTGAACGCTTGTAACCTCAGTACCTGGGAGGCTGAGTCAAAAGGATCACAGGTTCAAGACCAACCTTGGCAATTTAGCAAGACTCTCAGCAACCTAGCAAGATCCTGTTTCAAAACAAAAACATTTTACAAAGGGCTGAGGGAGAAGTTTGGAGGTTGAATGTTTCTGGGTTCAACTCTCAGTACCACAAAAACAAAACATTATAACTGGGCCTGGGTTGCATGCTTTTAATCCCAATATTTGGAGGCTGAGATGGAAGGATTACAGATTCAAGGATTAAGCTACTTAGTGAGTCCCTCTGCAAGTTGGTGACATCTTGTTTTAAAATAAGAATAAAAAATAAGGCTGCAGGTGTGGCTTGGAGGTAGATGCCCCTGGGTTCAATCCCCAGTAAGTAAAAAAAAAAAAAAAAAAAAAAATGAGGCAAGTATCATTAAACTCTGGACTAGTTTTGATTATTTTGATAATTGTTTTCTTTTTTTAAGGTTTGAACTCCAGCATTAAATCATATCCCTGTACGTTATAGTAAGACAATGGTTATTAGATGATTTTTCAAATGGCAAATTACAGTAAAAAGTTAATGAGAAGTCTATGCTCTTTTATTTTCTTAAAATGTTAATTTTCATCCCTGAATCAAATTGCCTGGTTTAAGTAAATAAAAATACAGGGTGGGTAATTACATTTGAATTTCAGATTAAAAAAACATAAGTTTTAGCATAAGCAGGCCCATGCATTATTTGAGACACACTTAAGACAAAAAAAAATATTTTCTAAAATTCAAAGTTGAATGAGTGCCCTGTTTTTGATCTAGTAACTCCATCCCTGAATCAGCTTCCGTACTCTGTCACAAGGAGACATTTTCACTTAGATAGCAGGTTCCACCTGTACCAAAAAATCCCACAGGGTTTCAGCGCATTAAGCTCAGTCTTCATCTTTAGTGAATCCACTGATTAGTTGAAATGAAAGATAGCAGCTCCTTAGCATTATCTTAATGAATTAGACCTCCCTTCGGATGTAAAGAGAAAGGAATCAATGAAAAAGACATAAAAGTCCCAAGATATAAAGAATAGCTACAACAAAAGGCAAATACAGTTTCTGCATAGTTCCTCAGACACAGTGCTGGAAATAGTATCCAGTACCTAAGGGGCATAACCTAACAGTTCTGAGCCTGGGGCATTTTCATTCCCAGTGTTGTAGACCTTTCCATGTTAACAGCAGCTGCCCAGGCAGTCATGGGGCACTGAAGTCACCCAGGCCTGAAGCCATGGCAGTCAGATCACTTCACCTTATAGAAAAGCTAATAGCTTTTCTTCCTGGGAGCCACCCAGTCACACAGTTGGAGGTAGAGAAGTTTCTGAATCAGCCCTAGCTGCCCTTTCATTCCAACAGAGAGAAAATGAGAATTCAGAGCTAATACTTTCTCCCCCACAGGCTGAAGAAAACAAATGATAAGTTTGAATCTCAGCAAAGAAGTGGCCCTTGTAGCGGGTTGCCCAAGGTGTCTGTGGAGATCTTGGTTCCTGCCTGTCTCCTGTCTCAGAGGCACTAAGACTAAAAAGTCCTGGTGACCACAGAAGGATGACTCAGCTTTATATCTGTTCCATTCAATGGTCAATCATAGAAAGCCAGGCTAATCTGATTGCTAAAAGCCATGGTGAAGTTGAAAGTATAGACACATGGTGATTCTACTTTGCCCTCCACAAGAAAAATATATATATATATAAAAGTATTGAAAAAGTCATTAGGAATAAAAGGAGTTATTAATAACAAATCCTGGACTCCGAGAAAGAGCATGTGGAGTTAATGCCCTTTCACCTTTTGGCAGTGGCATCAGGTCTGAAATTCAGGACAGGAATGTGCTTCACAGAGGAAGAAAAGCAAACTTGTCTTCATTTGGTTACCATGGTGATGGTACTGCATGCTACCAATCCAGTGATTTGCATTGCAAACCATCACTGGAAATAAGGACAGTTGAACTTGATATTCAGGGTAGAGACATTCAGTTCCCAGGAACTTCAATTAGAAAGTTCAGAGGGAACAAAACATAAACATCCACACACACACCCAAACCCAGAAAGGGGCCATCAGAGTCAACATGATCCTCCATGAACCTTCAGTATCTTAGTTGAAAGATGAGACAATTTCACATTACATGGTAAATAAACACATTATTGACTACATTGTTTTGAATTAAATGTCAGAGTCACATTCAAGCATGCATTCTTATAAATTACATGATGCTAAAATACAACCTAAAAATAATTCTACTCCCGAGTCACACATTCTGACAATACTCATTTTGATAAGCTGCATTAACAGAGTTTGAAATGATGGAAAAGATTGTGTGCCATTCAATTCCCACTGAATTTCAAATAAGGAGGAACCCCAATGCACCGAGAGGGTGAACTGAGAGGGAGGTTAGAGACCAGAGGGCTGAGCAGGGGAGAAGGCCTCTGGAAGGCTTCCTTCTCCCTCACAGAGTGCACACAGGGTGTCCCTTGTAGGGCTGCCTTT
>PVLC010025950.1:10124-23281 GCA_004027655.1 Graphiurus murinus | reverse complement strand
CTCAGGGGCATTCTACCTCCGAGCTATACCCCCAGCCCTATTTTTTATTCTTTATTTGAAACCAGGTCTCACTAAGTTGTGGAGTGCCTCACTAGGTAGCTGAGGCTAGCCTCGAACCCGGATCCTCCGGTCTCAGCCTCCCAAATGCTGAGATTACAAGCGTGCGCCATCACGCCCGGCTCTGAGACCCTGTTTCAAAATAAGGAATAAAAAATAGGGCTGGGGATATAGCTCAGAGGTAGAATGCCCCTGAGTTCAATCCCCAGTACCGCAAAAAAAAAAAGTCAAAACCAGTGACTCAAGACAAAGACTGGTAACCATTTATGTCAGCAAATTTCTAAAAGTTTAGCTTTTAAAACAATTTTGCCTTGCAGTTACAAGATGTAAAACAACATTACGGAATAGAAAGCAATGTCAGAAAATCTTATTCTGGGGCTGGAGATGTGGCTCAGTGGTAGCGTGCCTATTTAGTTTACAGGCACCCTGCCCTGGGTTTGATCCCAGCACCACCAAAACACAATCTTCCTGTCACTACAAATGAGTCACTTTGCTCCCTGACTCTCAGTGTCTTCATGAGATTCAGTAAGATGAAAGACACACAACCCTTCAGGATGCTATGGTCTATGCCTGGCTTGAGATTAGGGGTACAGGCAAGTGCTGTCGTCGGTGACATATCCAGTGCTGAAAGACAGATATTGTCATTTCCAACCTATGCTGAGGAAAGTTGTTTCTTTGCAAAGATCACACAGCTGGTAAGTAGCAGTGCCAAGAGCATTGCTGGACTCTGCCTTTCTGACCACATAAAGCATGGCCTCTCCTCCTCTCAGGAAGGGGCACCACACACAGCAGCACTAAGGGTGAAAAACAGAGTTATATTTTCTAAGCATTTGAATATTTTAATTACATCATTTGGAACGTAAATGTGAATATAACTGAGTATAATGTTAGGGGAAAAAGCGTATCAAAGTCTTACAATATGTTACCTGGCTTTGGTAGGAAAGTTCTGACTAAGATCCTTCATAATCACCAAAGCTAGCTCCACAGGAGCAGCCAAGATTCGGGCAGCAGTTTGGAAACTTAGATCTGCAATGATGCCAAGTATAGGTTAGAGCACATCCATCTAACACAATAAGCCAATAAGCAACCTAAAAAAGCCATGTTACTTCCCTCTATATTCTTGGTACAAAAAAAAAAAAAAAAGAATGCCTTAGAAAGCAGCCAATCCAGCTGGGTGTGGTGGCGTATGCTTGTAATCCCAGCATTCGGGAGGCTGAGACCTGAGGATCCGGGTTCGCGGCCAGCCTCAGCTACCTAGTGAGGCACTCCGCAACTTAGTGAGACCCGGTTTCAAAATAAAGAATAAAAAATAGGGCTGGGGGTATAGCTTGGAGGTAGAATGCCACTGAGTTCAATCTCCAGTACCGCAAAAAAAAAAAAAAAAAGAACATAAAAGCTAAAAACATATCTAGTACCCTAAGCTTACATGTCTGGTCACAGAGAGAAACATCTGGCATTTGTTCATATGTAGTATACTTTAGCCTAATGTTACCTGTCTACAGAAGGACTTCCTTCCTTTCTTCTCTGATTAATCAAAATCAATCTCTCGTTAAAATCGGAGGTACCCTCAGAATTATGTGGCTATATCCAATGAAATTACTAGGAGTGGTGGCACACACTTGTAATCCCAGTACTTGGGAGGCTGAGACAGGAGGATCACAGGTTCTTAGCCAGCCTCGGCTAATTAGTGAGGCCCTCCACAACTTAGACCCAGTTTCAAAAATATACAATAAAAAATGGGACTGGGGGTGTAGCTAAGAGACAGAATGCCCCTGGGTTCAATCCCCAGTACCAGGAAAAAAAAATCCAATGAAATTCAAATTCTGCGTTTTTTTAACATCACAAAATTGATCTATCTCTGCTGTCATTACCTTGCAACTGCCAGACTTTTAAAGGGGCCATTTCATTGGTGCTTTCCACAAGATGCTTTCTGAGTTCTTTCAACTGTCCCTTCAGGTCCGGGTGCAGGTCTCTGAAAGAAAGATAAAATCTGTCATTTGTAATGTATTTTCCCTTTCAGAGATCACTTGAGACAGAAGAGGGCTCCAACTTTATCTTCACGATTTCCCCCTCCCCATCCTAAGAAAAGTTTTTTCAATAAAAGCAAAAAAAAAAAAGAAGTATAATTATTTTCCACTACAAAAAAGTGAATATAGAAAAGTTTAAGTTAGTTAAAAAATGTAAAATTTACAGATTAAGCCAGGCGTGGTGGAGCACACTTGTAATCCCAGCATTTGGGAGGCTGAGACCTGAGGATCCGGGTTTGCAGCCAGCCTCAGCTACCTACTGAGGCATTCTGCAACTTAGTGAGACCCTGTTTCAAAATAAAGAATAAAAAATAGGGCTGGGGGTGTAGCTCAGAGGTAGAATGCCCCTGAGTTCAATCCCCAGTACCACAAAAAAATTTTTTTTTTAATTTACAGATTAAAAGATGAATCCCAGCATTCGGGAGGCTGAGACTGGAGGATCCGGGTTCATGGCCAGCCTCAGCTACCTAGTGAGGCACTCCGCAACTTAGTGAGACTCTGTTTCAAAATAAAGAATAAAAAATAGGGCTGGGGGTGTAGCTCGGAGGTAGAATGCCCCTGAGTTCAATCCCCAGTACCGCAAAAAAAATAAATAAATAAATAAAAGATGAATAACAGCAGGGCATGGTGGTGCATGCCTGTAATCCTACTACTTGGGAGGCTGAGACAGGATGATCAAAGGTTCGAAGATAGCTTCAGCAAGTAGTGAGACTCTCATCAACCTAGCAAGACCCTGTTTCAAAGTGAAAATAAAATAGGGCTGGGGGTGTACCTCAGAGGCAGAATGCACCTGGGCTCAATACTCAGTACCAAGAAAAAAAGATATAGCGGTACATGTTTGTAATCCTACAACTTTGGTGGCTGAGACAGGAGGATCACAGACTCACAGCCAGCCTCAGCAACTTAGTGAAACCTTGTTTCCAAATAAAATATAAAATAGGTCTGAGGGTATGCCCAGAGGCAGAAGGCCTCTGGGTTCTGTCCCCAGCGCCACAAAAAAAAAAAAAAAAAAAAAGAATCAGTGGGAGTGGTGACACATGCATGTAATCCCAATAATTGGGAGGAAAGAGGTTCAAAGCCAGCCTCAGCAATTTAGCAAGACCCTGTTTCCAAATAATGGGGCTGAGGTTGTAGCTCAGAGGTAAGATGCTCCCGTGTTCAATCCCTAGCACCAAAAGGGTGGGGGGGCAACTTCACCTGTAGTGTTTTACTTAGGTGTTTGACTTTCAAGCTTAAGACAACTTATGTTGCAAGCAAAAGAGAAACTTTAATACACTTTTTTTTTGGAATACAGAAGCAAGTACACCGACAATGAACTCTGGATGGTGAGTTATGTGGGTTCATATTACTCTCTACACTTTCCTGGATCATTTTAATTTCTCAAAATAAAATTTAAAAAACCTGTTGCCAGTCCCAAGATGAACGTCCTTCAGCCTACATCCTAAGTCACAAGGCTAACAAGTTATGAGGCTTTACAATCCATTTAAAGCTAGTGAAATAGTTAGCAGAAATATAGATGTAACATTTAGGTCAGACAGATGGCTGGGAGAGTAGTTATGTTCTTTCAAATGCTAGAAACTCAAACAAACAGGAATTTAAATATTCAGTCAGATTCTACCCCTTCCAAACAACCCATTCCAATCAGTTATTACAGAGTTCTTAATGAAAACACCAAAAAGGGTCCAATTACTTTGGATAGCGAAATAACTTTTTGTGGTTGTTGCTGTTTTTTGCGGTACTGGGGAATGAACTCAGAGGCATTCTACCCCTGAGGTATACCCCCACCCCTATTTTTTATTCTTTATTTGGAAAGCACGGTCTCACTAAGGTACAGAGTGCCTCACTAGGTAGCTGAGGCTGGCTGCGAACTCGGATCCTCCAGCCTCAGCCTCCCAAGTACTGGGATTACAAACATGTGCCACAACGTCTGGCTGCTAAATAACTTTTTAATACCCCCCAAAATAAAATGTTTTCAATATCCTATATAATGAATTTATGCTGAGAACGCATAAAAATCATAATGCCACCCCCCAAAAAAACCAACATAAAAAAACATGAGCATGAAAAGGGATTCTGGAAACCTGGTCCAATGAAAATGGTCCCTGGTTACAAACCAAAGGCCAAAGCTGACGATAAACAAGAAGAAATGTACAGATGCACAGGCTTGACTCACAGTATCACAGGGATCCAATTTGAGCTAAGACAGCTCCACGTAACCTGTTAATCTGGCTAAATCACTTCAATTCAAACAAGAGCCTAAGTATATGAAACTAAGCCTAGTATATACTATTTTTTCTTTTTTTTTTGGAGGTGGTACTGGGGATTGAACCTAGGGGCATTCCACCTCCGAGCTACACCTCCAGTCTTATTTTTTTATTCTTTATTTGGAAGCAATGTCTCACCAAATTGCAGAGGACCTCACTAAGTAACTGAGGCTGGCCACAAACTTGTGATCCTCTTGTCTCAGCCTTCCAAGTACGAGGATTACAAGCGTACACCACCACGCCCAGCTAGCATATACTATTTCTTTTTCTTTTTCTTTTTCTTTGCGGTACTAGGGATTGAACTCAGGGGCATTCTACCTCCGAGCTACACCCCCAGCCCTATTTTTTTAATTCTTTATTTTGAAATCAGATCTCACTAAGTTGCAGAGCGCCTCACTAGGTAGCTGAGGTTAGCCTTGAACCCGGATCCTCTGGTCTCAGCCTCCCGAATGCTGGGATTACAAACGTGGGGGCCACCACGCCCGGCTAGCATATACTATTTCTATATAATTTCACTCTATTAATAAGAAATCAGAGCCGGGTATGGTGGCACACGCTTGTAATCCCAGTACTTGGAAGGCTGAGACAGAAGGATCACAAGTTCGAAGCCATCCTTAGCTACTTAGAGAAGCCCTGTGCAGCTTAGTGAGACCCTATTTCAAAATAAAATATAAAAAATAGGGCTGGGAGCCAGGCATGGTGGCGCATGCTTGTAATCCCAGTACTTGGGAGGCTGAGACCGGAGGATCTGGGTTCAAAGCCAACCTCAGCTACTTAGTGAGGCCCTGTGCAACTTAGTGAGACCCCGTTTCAAAATAAAGAATAAAAAATAGGACTGGGGCCGGGCGTCGTGGTGCACGCTTGTAATCCCAGCATTTGGGAGGCTGAGACCTGAGGATCCGGGTTCCAGGCCAGCCTCAGCTAATTAGTGAGGCCCTCAGCAACTTAGTGAGACCCTGTTTCAAAATAAAGAATAAAACATAGGGCTGGCGATATAGCTTGAAGGTAGAACGCCCCTGAGTTCAATCACCAGTACTGCAAAAAAAAAATAGGACTGGGGGGTGTAGCTCGGAGGTAGAATGCCCATGGGTTCCATTCCCAGTACCTAAAAAAAAAAAAGGGGGGGGGGGAGGGGTTGGGGGTATAGTTCAGAGGTAGAATGATCCTGGGTTCAATCCCCAGTACTGCAAAAAAATAAGTAAAAATAAAAATAACTACAACATTTAAAATGATGGCTCACGGGCGTGGTGGCGCACGCTTGTAATCCCAGCATTTGGGAGGCTGAGACCGGAGGATCCGGGTTCGCGGCCAGCCTCAGCTACCTAGTGAGGCACTCCGCAACTTAGTGAGACTCGGTTTCAAAATAAAGAATAAAAAATAGGGCTGGGGGTATAGCTCGGAGGTAGAATGCCCCTGAGTTCAATCCCCAGTGCCGCAAAAAAAAAAAAAAATAAAATGATGGCTCAGCAGATTTTTCAGCTATAAAATATTAGGTCTTCATATTTAGTTACAAAATTATGAACTTTAAATTTCATCATTAAGCCGGGTGTGGTGGCGCACGCTTGTAATCCCAACATTTGGGAGGCTGAGACTGGAGGATCTGGGTTCGAGGCCAGCCTCAGCTACCTAGTGAGGCATTCTGCAACTTAGCGAGAACTGGTTTCAAAATAAAGAATATAAAATAGGGCTGGGGGTATAGTTCGAAGGTAGAACACCCCTGAGTTCAATCCCCAATGCCACAAAAAATAAATAAATAAATAAAAAATAAATTTCATCATTAAAAACATTTTCTTTCAGCCAAGAAAATGTAATTGTGTGTGTACCACCACACACACAATTATAATTCCAACATTTGGGAGGCTGAGACAGGAGGATCCGGGTTCGCAGCCTGCTTCACTACCTAGTGAGGCATTCCGCAACTTAGTGAGACCCTGTGTCAAAATAAAGAATAAAAAAAAAAAATAGCGCTGAGGGTATAGCTCGGAGGTAGAATGCCCCTGAGTTCAACCCCCACTACCGCAAAAAAGAAAAAAAAAATTTTTATTTCCCCTTTCATCTAAAGCAAAGTCTAATAAAATGTATTTCAATTAAACAGGTATAAAATCTACTATACTATACATCTTTTGCATTTTTTTCAAATTGTGTTCAACCTAAGCAAATAACCATGACCCCTCTAACTTAAAATACATTTCCCTCCCCTTGGTGAAGAAAAAAAAAAAACTTAAGTGAAATGATTTATTCTATTATTCAATCAAAAAAGTTTAACTTAGCCGGGCGTCGTGGCTCACGCTTGTAATCCCAGCTTTTGGGAGGCTGAGACTGGAGGATCCAGGTTCGCGGACGGCCTCAGCTACTTAGTGAGGCACTCCGCAACTTAGTGAGACCCAGTTTCAAAGTAAAGAACAAAAAAATAGGGCTGGGGGTATAGCTCGGAGGTAGAACGCCCCTGAGTTCAATCCCCAGTACCACAAAAAAAAAAAATTAGTATAACAAACCCTTTCTTCAAATTCAACAAACTAGTATTTCCTAAAATCCTAGAAGGAATTTGCTATTTTTTAAGTTAGAAAACTGGCAATACTTTACTTATTCATCTAGGGCTGGGGTATAGCTCGAAGGTAGAATGCCCCTGAGTTCAATCCCAGTAACCAAAAAAAAAAGTTTAACTTTATGCCATCAACTGTAATTAATTTAAGCTATAGGCTGGTAGCCAGAGTATCACTTAAGAATAACAAGCTTTAGTTGAATGCAATGGCACACACCTGTAATCTCAGCTACTTGGAAGACTGAGGCAAAAGTATCAAAATTTACAGGCCACCCTCAGCAACTTGGATCCTATCTCAAAATAAAAAATAAAAAAGGCTGGGGGTAAGCCTCAATGGTTTATTCCTCAGTACCACCAGAGAAATGGAAATGATAATGATCTTCAGAATAACTGAAGAAATTATAAAACTACTACAAATTAAGTAGTATTTCTCCATTTTTAAAATTTTATTATTTTTTTTTGGTGGTACGAGAGATGGAACCCAGGGGTATTCTACCTCTGAACCACACCTCCAGCCCTATTTTATTCTTCTTTTTATTTTTTTTATTTTTTCGATACTAGGGATTGAACTCAGGGGCATTCTACCTCCGAGCTACACCCCCAGCCCTATTTTTTATTCTTTATTTTGAAACAGGGTCTCACTAAGTTGCGAGTGCCTCACTAGGTAGCTGAGGCTGGCCGCGAACCTGGATCCTCCAGTCTCAGCCTCCCAAATGCTAGGATTACAAGCGTGCACCACCACGCCCGGCTTCTTTTTTTTATTTTGAAACAGGGTCTCACTGAGTTACATATCGCCTCACTAAGTTGCTGAGGCTGGCTGCAAACCTGCTATCCTCCTGTCTCAGCCTCCCAAATACTGGGATTACAAGCGTGCACCACCATGCCCGGCTTCTCAATTTTAGAATACATACATAAAATGCTATTAGAAGCCGGGCATGGTGGCACATGCTTATAATCCCAGTAAATCAGAGGCTGAGACCAGAGCCATCTGGGTTCCCCGCCAGCCTCAGCTACTTAGTGAGGCCATCCACAACTTAGTGAGACACTGTTTCAAAATTAAGAATAAAAAATTAGAGGCTGGGGTGTACCTCAAGAGGTAGAATACCCCCGGGTTCATTTGCTAGTACCACCACCACCAAAAAAAAAAAGCTATTAGATCTGTAACTCAGACAATAATACAAAAGATAATGCTAGGAATGAGAGAAAACATGGAGGTTTAAAAAGAATAAAGAACGCCAGGCATGGTAGCGCACATCTGTAATCCCAGCATTTAGGAGGCTGAGACTGGAGGATCCAGGTTCTAGGCCAACCTCAGCTACTTAGTGAGGCACTCCGCAACTTAGTGAGACCCTGTTTCAAAATAAAAGAATAAAAAATAGGGCTGGGGGTATAGCTCAGAGGTAGAATTCCCCAGGGTTCTATCCTCAGTATCACCAAAATAATAATAATAATAATAATAATAATAATAATAATAATAATAATAATAATAAAGAGCTCTTTCAAAATAGAGTATACATACATACCTTAATTTTCCAAAGAGGAATCCCTGAACTTCATCAATTGGATCATTTTCACCAATCACTGTGGTGTTTACCTCAGTTCCTATTAAAAAAACATAGTAAATACATATCTAATGGCTCAGTTTAGAAATTAAAATATTAACCCCACAAAATTTGAATGTAAGAAAAAAATCAGAAATACCTGAAATTATACATATATATATATATATATATATATATATATATATACATACACATATATATGTATGTGTATTACTGGGGATTGAACCCAGGGGCATTCTACCCCCAAGCTACACCCCCAATTCTATTTTTTTACTCTTTATTTTGTTTGTTTTTTGTTTGTTTGTTTGTTTGTTTGTTTGCGGTACTAGGGATTGAACTCAGGGGCATTCTACCTCCGAGCTATACCCCCAGCCCTATTTTTTATTCTTTATTTCGAAACCGGGTCTCACTAAGTTGCGGAGTGCCTCACTAGGTAGCTGAGGCTGGCCACGAACCGGGATCCTCCAGTCTCAGCCTCCCGAATGCTGGGATTACAAGTGTGCACCACCACGCCCGGCTTTTACTCTTTATTTTGAAAAAAGGTCTAACTAAGTTGTGGAGGGCCTCACTAAGTAGCTGAGGCTGGCCGTGAACCCGGATCCTCCTGTCTCAGCTGGCTTATGAACAGAAGATTTTTCAAAGTAAAAATTCTGAAGAATTTGCAATTAGACATCTTAATCTTAAATACAATTATTGCCAAAACAAAATGATGACATACTAGGTTGTTTTCTATTTGCTTTAGTACCCAGACTAATCATTTTATATTTAATATGAGCCTAAACGGAAGAAATAAAAAGACAGCTTATTAAACTCATGTTTGGTATAATGAACTCAAAACCCTGCGGTATTACAACAGGAAGAACCCACAGTATACTGTTCCAAGTGCAGAAAATGATAAGAACACAAACTGCTCATTAATTATATGACATTTAAGATTTCACATTCAAATCACAAATTAATCACTATTTGTACACCACATAACACCAACAAAAACAGCTACAACTACTTATTAAACATTTTTGTGCAAAAAACTATACTGTTTAATTATATATCTTACTTATTCCTCCCAAGTACTTGAAGAGAAATATATTATTACCTGCAATTTTATTGGGGAAGACGGACTGTAGAATGAACCTAGGGGCATCCTATCCCTGAGCTACACCTCCAGCCCTATTTTATTTTTATTTTGAAACAGGATCTCACTGAGTTGCTGAGGGTCTCAATAGGTTGCTGAGGCTGGCCTCAAACCTGTGATCCTCCTGTCTCAGATTACAGGCATGCAACACCAAACCCAGCTATTACCGAGAGGAGAAATATCAAGATCTAAAGAAGCTGCTTAAGGGGAACTACTCAAATGCAACAGAACCAGGACTCAAGCACAGGCTCACCAGCACTACTAGATTTATTCTTTTTCATTATAGACACAAATCCCCCTCAGCTCATATTGAAAGGAAAGAAATGGTAATTTTACAAATTCACCTTTCACCTGAGTATCGTCCTTGGCCTTGTACTCAGTGCTCTTAATGGCCAATTCCACACCATAGCCAGAGAGGTAAACTGGCTCCTTCCTGGGATTCTGCAAGCAGAGCAAGTATATCCCCCATTACCACTTAGTTCGTTAAGAGTCCCGGCGCACCTGAGGAAAGCCTGTTAACAACACCATTAACGATACGAAGATATTAACTATTTGTGCAAGAGAATTCACTAAATACCAATAAGTAATATAAGCATTTGCCTACCATTAAAATATTCATTCTATTTTGGGGAAAAAAAATCAATTCTGAGTTTGTTTCTCGCTACCATCTCAATGAATGGTGGCCCTTTAGACTTTTTTTTTTTTTTTTGCATTAGTAGTTAATGAACCTAGGGCCTTACTCCTACTGGAAAAGCACTGAGCTACAGCCTCAGCTCTTTATATTTCATTTTGAAACACTGTCTTGCTAAATTGCCCAGGCCAACCTAGGAGTTTTTTTTGTTTTTTGTTGTTTTTGTGGTACTGGGGATTGAACTCAGGGGCATTCTACCTCCGAGTTATACCCCCAGCCCTATTTTTTATTCTTTATTTTGAAACCGAGTCTCACTAAGTTGCGGAGTGCCTCACTAGGTAGCTGAGGCTGGCCGAGAAACCAGATCCTCCGGTCTCAGCCTCCCGAATGCTGGGATTACAAGCTTGCGCCACCACACCCAGCTTCAACCTAGGAGTTTTGATCTTCTAGTCTCAGTCTCCAAAACAGCAGGGCTAACAGCCTTGTGCCACCACGCCCAGCCCCTTTAGACATTTTAATCTTTAATACCAGCAGTAGAGCCTGGAGGACAGCAGTAGGGAGCAGAGCTATCAAAACTGATTCTTGATAAATTTATTTCATTCAAATATTCATTTAAATTTGTTATTATACTTGCACAGACTTAGCATCCAATATTTCCTTAGTTAACTACAACACACAAACTTTGAAGAGTAACCTTTATATACAAATATTTTAAATGCTAAATGTTACAAGCTTAATTTTAAATCACTTCTGCCTGATTTCACCTCTTTAAAAATCATCCCCTCTCATCAAATAAAAAGGTGCCAAGGAGAAAAAGAAATGTCTGAAAAGGAACTAAATGCAAGAATCAATTCCATAGCATGATGACCACATTAACTCTGAAAAAATCATTCCACGTTTCATATTAAGCCACATTTTTTTTTTTTTTTTTCCTTGCGGTACTGGGGATTGAACTCGGGCATTCTACCTCCGAGCTATACCCCAGCCCTATTTTTTATTCTTTATTTTGAAACAGGGTCTCCCTAAGTTGCGGAAGGCCTCATTAGGTAGCTGAGGCTGGCCTCCAACCCAGATCCTCCAGTCTCAGCCTCCCTAATGCTGGGATTACAAGCGTGCGCCACCACACCCGGCTAAGCCACTTTTTTTTTTTTTTTTTTGCGGTACTGGGGATTGAACTCAGGGGCGTTCTACCTCCGAACTATACCCCCAGCCCTATTTTTTTGTTCTTTACTTTGAAACCGGGTCTCACTAAGTTGCAGAGTGCCTCACTAAGTAGCTGAGGCCGTCCTCGAACCCGGATCCTCTGGTCTCAGCCTCCCAAATGCTGGGATTACAAGCGTGCGCCACCACGCCCGGCCTAAGCCACTTTTTAAAATGTCTTCAAAAACACAAGTCAGGAACTGCCTTATGTGCAAATAATAAATCTGATGAAAAGTACTGGTTTTCTCAAAAAAGTAGTGCAAATAACTAAATTATTTTATAAAGAGAGAAATTCATGCTTGGCAAATTAACTTTCAGAACAGTTGTAAAATAATCCAATACTTACAGGTACGTAATGTCTAAATACATAATTGATTTTGCCTGCATTACTTTTTGATACAAGCTGACGGTGGAAATTAGAAAAGTCTTCATGGCCAATCTCAGAGTAGAAAATCACCACTGGGCTTCCAGGATTGGATGAGGGATATCTGTGATCTCCTTTTAACAACAAAGGTTTGGGTCTGGAAATAAATATTATAAGCTTGAAATTTTCAACTGACAAATTTTAAACACTAGAAAACATACAAAATATAAAGTCCAGCTATGATAATTTAAGTATAGATAAATATCTTAATAAAAAGGGCATCACAGTCTTAGTTTTCACTTATAAGGGGGGAAAAACTCAAAAAAGAATCTATATCCAAGCCCAGTGTAGTGGCACATGGCTGTAATCCTAGTACTTAGGAAGCTGAGACAGGAGAATCGCAGGTTCGAAGCAAGCCTCAACAACTTACTAAGGCCCTCCCCAACTTAGTGAGACCCTATTTCAAAATAAAATAGGGCTGGGGGTAAGCTCAGAGGCAGAATGCTCCTGGGTTCAATGCCCAATACCACAAAAACAAAAGTAAAAAGTATATCCAATCCTCACAGTACTAAAGACTGCATGATGTTTTTCTACAATATAGAATGATTATCCTTTTATCTGAAAACATAAGAAAAATGTGAGCTGGTTGTAGTGGCACACGCTTGTAATCCCAGCATTTGTGAGGCTGAGACTAGAGGATTCGGATTCACAGTCAGCCTCAGCTACCTAGTGAGGGACGCTGCAACTTAGTGAGACCCTGTTTCAAAAATAAAGAATAAAAAATAGAGCTGGGGGTATAGCTCGGAGGTAGAATGCCCCTGAGTTCAATCCCCAGTACCGCAAAAAAAAAAAAAAAAAAAAAAAAAAAAAAAAAAAAAAAAAAAAAAAAAAAAAAAAAAAAAAAAAAAAAAAAAAATTTAAATAAAATAAAGAATAAAAAATAGGGCTGGGGTTGTAGCTCAGAGGTAGAATGCCCCTGAGTTCAATCCCCAGTACCAAGAAAAAAAAAAAAAAAGAAAAATGCACAAACCAGAAGATGACTTTGAGCTTACAGCTTGTCAATAACAGTAAGTCTTTCTCATCTATCATTCTCAGTATTATGATTTAACATTTAGATTTAACTTATGGATTTAACATTTCAGTTTTATTCACAAATTTTAAAACTCAAAAAAACAAAAAACAGAGCCGGGCGTGGTGGCGCACGCTTGTAATCCCAGCATTCGGGAGGCTGAGACCGGAGGATCCGGGTTCGCGGCCAGCCTCAGCTACCTAGTGAGGCACTCCGCAACTTAGTGAGACTCGGTTTCAAAATAAAGAATAAAAAATAGGGCTGGGGGTGTAGCTCGGAGGTAGAATGCCCCTGAGTTCAATCCCC
>PVLC010025950.1:0-10024 GCA_004027655.1 Graphiurus murinus | reverse complement strand
CAAAAAACACATGCCTGTAATCCTAGTGCTTGGGAGTCTGAGACAAAGGATTACAGGTTCAAGACCAGCCTCAACAATTAGCAAGACTCTAGGCAATCTTGGGAGACCCTGTTTCAGAAACACCAAAAAATTTACAAAGGGATAGGGTTGCAGCTTGGAGGTAGAATAGGTCTGGATTCAATCCCCAGTACTACACAAAAGAAAAGATACTAACAGACCTTTATGTATACTAATCCCTACAATGATATGCTATTCAACAGAAATCAAATCAAAGTCATTTGGATAAAGATATTCATTACTAGCTGGGAGGTGGCGACAGGAGGATCCACAGCCTCAGCTACTTAGTGAGGCCCTCCACAACTTAGTAAGACCCCATTTCAAAATAAAGAATAAAAATTCTAGGGTTAGAAGTGTAGCCCAGAGGTAGACTGCCCATTGAGTCTATCCCCAGAACCACAAGGAAAGAAAAAAAAAAAAAAAAAAAACATATTTATTACAACCCTATTATAAGAGCAAAAAAAAAAAAAAGTTATTATGATGTGTTAAAAATACTGAGGTACACCTACTGTGCTAAATGGAAAGAAGCCTTTTTTTTGCAGTACTGGGGATTGAACTCAGGGGCATTCTACCTAAATATAATAGCTATACCCCCAGCCCTATTTTTTATTCCTTATTTTGAAACAGGGTCTCACTAAGTTGCGGAGTGCCTCACTAGGTAGTTGAGGCTGGCTGCGAACCCAGACCTTCTGGTCTCAGCCTCCCAAATGCTAGGATTACAAGTATGCGCCACCACGCCTGGCAGAAAGAAGCCTTTTACAAAAATGAACCTACCTACTTGTATAAATTTAAAACCATAGCCAGGTAAGCCAGGCGTGGTGGCACACGCTTGTAATCTCAGCATTCGGGAGGCTGAGACCGGAGGATCTGGGTTCGCGGCCAGCCTCAGCTACCTAGTAAGGCACTCTGTAACTTAGCGAGACCCTATTTCAAAATAAAGAATAAAAAATAGGTCTGGGGGTATAGCTTGGAGGTAGAACGCCCCTGAGTTCAATCCCCAGTACCACAAAAAAAATTTTTAAAAATTAAAAAAAAAAAAAAAACCCATAGCCGGGTATGGTTGCACACACTTGTAATTCCAGTACTTGGGAGGCTAAGACAGGAGGATCACAGGTTCAGAGCCAGCCTCAGACACTTAGTGAGGCCCTCTGCAATTTAGTGAGACTGTTTCAAAATAAAGAATGAGGCCAGGCATGGTGGCTCATGCTTGTAATCCCAATACTTGAGAAGCCAAGACAATAGCACAGGTTCGCAGCTAGCCTCAACTATTTAGTGAGACCCTCGCAACTTAGTGACACCCTGTTTCAAGAAAAGGAATAAAAATTAGGGCTGGGGGTGTAGCTTGGAGGTAGAATACCCTTGGGTTCAATCCCCAGTAGGAAGGAAGGAAGGAAGGAAGGAAAGAAGGAAGGAAGGAAGGAAGGAAGGAAGGAAGGAAGGAAGGAAGGAAGGAAGGAAGTCTAATAGGATGAATGCCAAACTATTAAAAGTAGGTTTGCATTATGGTTGTAATAAATTAAGTTTTTAAAGAACTACAAAGCTATCAATTCTGTTTCCTTCAAAAGAGTACCATTCAATGGAAGGTCTGCTTAGACCCTGAGCTACTTGGAACATACACTGTGCATAAGAGTTGCCATCCTGAGTAAGAGGCACTAATGCCACCTGGTGGGCACGTCGGGGACACAACTCTAAAGACTTACTCCACCAAAAATGACATTAAAATGGCTTTTGTTTTTTTTGTTGTTGGTATTAGGGATACCCAGAGGCATTCTACCTCAGAGCTACCCTGCAGCCCCATTTTATTCTTTATTTCAAAACAAGGTATCACTAAGTTGCGGAGGGGTTCATCAAGTTCCTGAAGCTGGCCCTGAACCTGCAATCCTTCTGTCTCAGCCTCCCAAGTACTGGGATTACAAGCGTGCACCACCACGCCCAGACCATTACCACATCGCTTTTACACCAGCATTAGAAAAGGCACAGAGGAGCCGGGCGTGGTGGCACACGCTTGTAATCCCAGCATTCAGGAGGCTGAGACCGGAGGATCCGGGTTCGCGGCCAGCCTCAGCTACCTAGTGAGGCACTCCGCAACTTAGTGAGACTCGGTTTCAAAATAAAAGAATAAAAAATAGGGCTGGGGGTGTAGCTCGGAGGTAGAATGCCCCTGAGTTCAATCCCCAGTACTGAAAAAAAAAAAAAAAGAAACGGCACAGAGGAGCCAGCCAGCCCTCCACAACTTATTGAGACCCTGTTTCAAAATAAAGAATATAAAATAGGACTGGGACTGTAGCTCAGAGGTAGAATGCCCCAGAGTTCAGTCCCCAATACCGCAAAAAAAAAAAGAGAAAAGGCACAGAGGAGCCGGACATGGTGGCCCATGCTTGTAATACCAGTACTTAAGAGGCTGAGACCGGAGGATCGGAGTTCGCGGCCAGCCTCAGCTACGTAGTGAGGCCCTATTTCAAAATAAAGAATAAAAACTAGGGCTGGGGATATAGCTTGGAGGTAGAATGCCCCTGAGTTCAATCCCCAGTACTGCAAAAAAATAAAAATAAAAATAAAGAAAGAATAAAAAAAATAGGACTGGGGGTGTAGCTTGGGTTTGAATGCCCCTGGATTCAATCCCCAGTACTGGAAAAAAAAAAAAAAAAAAGACACAGAGGGGCAGCTGCTATAACCAGACAGCAAAGTAGGTACTTATCATAGCTATCCATTGCAGGAAACTGAACCCAGTCATTGCCATTTTTTGTGGGGGAGAGGGGTGCTGGGGATCAAACCCAGGACCTCATGCACACTAGGCAAGTGCCCTACCACTGAGCTACACCCCCAGCCCAATTTAGTATTAAAATCAAGGTTATAATTATCTTTTATTAAATATTCTGCTTTGTCTAAAATTAATAATATCATGAGAGATCACTATCATTAATATCATTACATCAGGCACTAGATTTCATTACACAGTATTACTTGCTAAGCTAATGACAACCTCTCAGATACAGTCATTACTAAATGAACAGGAATATCAAATACTCTTATCTTCATTTTAAAATAAGAAGATGAAAACACTTGCTCATTTTCACAAAACTATTTTATTTATTTATTTATTTATTTATTTATTTATTTATTTATTTATTATTTTGCGGTACTAGAGACTGAACTTAGGGGCATTCTACCTCTGAGCTATACCCCAGCCCTATTTTTTATTCTTTATTTTTTGAAAGAGCGTCTCACTAAATTGCGGAGGGCCTCACTAGGTAGCTGAGGCTGGCCGCGAACCCGGATCCTCAGGTCTCAGCCTCCCAAATACTGGGATTACAAGCATGTGTCACGCTGGGCGTGGTGGCGAACACTTGTAATCCCAGCATTCGGGTGGCTGAGACCAGAGGATCCGGGTTCGCGGCCAGCCTCAGCTACCTAGTGAGGCACTCCGCAACTTAGTGAGACCCTCTTTCAAAATAAAAAGAATAAAAAATAGGGCTGGGGGTGTAGCTCGGAGGTAGAATGCCCCTGAGTTCAATCCCCAGTACCACAAAAAAAAAAAACCAAGGGTGCGTCACCATGCCCGGCTCACAAAACTATTTTAAATAATAGAGTTGAGATTCATATGTAGTCAGTCTGGGTCCAGAATCCATACTATGAATTATTATAGCTAGACTACAAAAGTCAATAAGAAAAATCAGAAGGTAAACATGCAATGAAAAAGGCATAAGGAAATGGGTGACATTTAAGTAATGAAACACAATCTACCTTTCATATGCTGTAAGTAGAAGAGTCTCCAGGGCATCAAAATTACAAGTCTTCTTTCCATGCACAGAAAAAAATGAAGTACATCCTTCTGGTGGTGGCTCATTAGCTGCTATCTGTCATGTAAGATACAGTATTGTTTTGTAACTTTAACCAAAGATGAGATAAAATCATGTATGTTTTAAGTATGTGATCAAATTGTAATAAGGCACCAGGGGAGGCTGAGACAGGAAGATCACAGGTTCACAGCCAGCCTCAGCTGCTTAGTGAGACCCTATTTCAAAATAAAGATTAAAAATAGGGCCAGGCGTGGTGGCGCACACTTGCAATCCCAGCATTTGGAGGTAAAATGCCCGAGTTCAATCCCCAGTACCACATACACACACACAAAAAAAATAGGGCTAGGAGTGTAGCTCAGAGGTAGACTGCCTCTGGGTTCAATCCCCAGCACGAAAAAATAAAATAGGGCTGAGGGTACAGCTTGGAGGTAGAATGTCCCTGGGTTCCGTCCCCAGTACCATGAAAATAAGTAAGTAAATCATAAATCCCATAAAAATGTCAGGCAAAATTCTCGAGTACAATAACAGCAACAACAACAACAAAAAAAGTGATACCTTGATACCTCTGTAATTCAATTCCAAGACAAATGCCATGTATCCAGTCATCACATCATACACCCTACAAAATGCTGCTCTCTAGAAGCCCTGGACTTACCTGCTGAAAGGCTTGAATTGTACCGGAATAGGATCGAAGAGATAGAGAAAATTTCAACAAATTCTGCTGCAGAGGTGACAGAAACTGAAATGAAGCTTCCAATATCGCATGATAATAGGAATAATCAGTACCTGTTGAGAAAGAACATTAGCCAAAATAATTGTATATGACAAAAAATATCCAAATAAGAGAGTTCATAAGTATAAATAAGCTGTATGTTACAAAGGGATGTAATAGCAAACTTTTACCAGTACACTGTCTTGAACTTTTATCAAAAGCTTAAAATTCCCTGAAGTATACTATGCAGCTGAACCTTTCTCTCCTCCTCCCTTTCTCCAAACCACTCCCTCTCCCTAATCTACTACTTTGCCACTTACCTGGATGACCTATTCTCACCTACTTCAGGAAGTCACCCCAATGCTCACCCCAAGATTCTATGAACTAGTTAGATCTCTTCTTGGATTCCAGAATATATCTCTGCTTATCTCTTTCTGCCTACCTACCATCCAACTTAACTTTAAGCCTCCATGGACAGAAGATATTATTTATCTGCTTATCCTGAGTGCCTAGTATAGGTTATTTACTGAAATAACTAAAAACAAAAACAAAACTAAGCAGTGCAATGAGGAAGTACAAAACATTAAAAGATACTGATGAAACCATGAAGTTTAAGGAGAAGCATTCAAACAAAAAACTGGACCAAATTACTTGAAAGGGAAACGGAAATCTATGTACTAAATGAAAACCTGCCCAGGTAAATGAAAAGCGCTATGTACAAAGCAATGAAAATAGTACGTTTTCTTTTTTTTTGCAGTACTGGGGATTGAACCCAGGGGCATTCTACCTCCGAGCTACACCCCCAGCCCTATTTTTTATTCTTTATTTTGAAACAGGGTCTCCTTAAGTTCTGGAGAGCCTCACTAGGTAGCTGAGGCTGGCCGCGAACCCGGATCCTCCGGTCTCAGCCTCTCGAACGCTGGTATTACAAGCGTGCGCCACCACGCCCGGCTCATGTTTTATTTTTTATTGAAAGAAAAAATAGAAGTGAGAATACATATGTGTATAGAAATGTTGTAAAGTTATTGGAGGTTAAATAAATTAATTCTTTTTTTGAGGGGGAGTACTGGGGATTGAACTCAGGGGCATTTTGCCCCCTAGGTACACCCCCCGCCGTATTTTGGAGCAGGATCTAATCAAGTTGTGGAGGGTTTCACTAAGTAGCTGAGTTTGGCCACAAACCTGCGATTCTCCGGTCCCAGACTCCCAAGTACTGGAATTGCAAGTACTAGCTACCACACCACACATTAATTTAAATGATTATAAAAAGCAAAGAAGAAACAAGGACAGGGACAAGACACAACTTTTCTGTGGATAGTCTTTCTTATTGCTGTGAATTATGAATCATATGTTAGCCACTCAAAAAAAAATTTAATCTTCAAATTTAAAAGAAAAAGTATTAACATTTCTAAAAGTAAAAGGTTCTACACCATAATACTATCTTCTAAATGGAAGAAAAAGGCAGAAACACCTCAAAATGTTGCCAGAATAATAATGGTGTCAATCTTAGGGTGATAGGAATATAATATTCCAAGTAGATAAAATGTTTTTTACAACTTCCAAGAATTCACGCTCCTGTATCCTCAACCAGGAACATATATCATAAACCAAGGAACTATCCTTTTAAATGTCAGAGTTCAAATTTCATTCTAAAACCAACTTCAGAGCCGGGCATGGTAGTGCACACTGGTAATCCCAGTATTTGGGAGGCGGAGACCGGAGGATGCGGGTTCACGTCAGCCTCAGCTACTTAGTGAGGCTCTCCACAACTTAGTGAGACCCGGTTTCAAAATAAAGAATAAAAAATAGGGCTGGAGGTGTAGCTCGGAGGTAGAATGCCCCTGGGTTCAATCCTCAGTACCGCAAAAAAAAACAACAACAAAAAAACCCCACTTCAATAAATTTGTTCCATGAACTCTTAAAAGTAAAATTATTTTGGATAACTTAATTATATAACTAAAACTTATAAAGAATTGTTCAAGCCGGGCGTGGTGGCGCACGCTTGTAATCCCAGCATTCGGGAGGCTGAGACCGGAGGATACGGGTTCGCGGCCAGCCTCAGCTACCTAGTGAGGCACTCCGCAACTTAGTGAGACTCGGTTTCAAAATAAAGAATAAAAAATGGGGCTGGGGGTATAGCTCGGAGGTAGGATGCCCCTGAGTTCAAACCCCAGTACCGCCAAAAAAAAAAAAAAAAAAAAAAAAAAGAATTGTTCAAAACTTTTATGTATCTATCACAAAAAGAGATTCAGATGACTATTAAAAATGTATAATTTCAATAAAAATTAAAAAGTTAAGCTGGAGCCGGGCGTGGTGGCGCACGCTTGTAATCCCAGCATTCGAGAGGCTGAGACCGGAGGATCCGGGTTCGCGGCCAGCCTCAGCTACCTAGTGAGGCACTCTGCAACTTAGTGAGACTCGGTTTCAAAATAAAGAATAAAAAATAGGACTGAGGGTATAGCTCCGAGGTAGAATGCCCCTGAGTTCAATCCCCAGTACCGCAAAAAAAAAAAAGTTAAGCTAGTCATGGTAACACATGCCTGTGTCCCAGCAACTTGTAGGGCTGAGGAAAAAGGATCATGTAAGCCTAGAAGTCCAAGCCCAACCTGATCAACAGAGTCAGACCATGCCTCAAAAAAAAAAAATTAGCCGGGCGTGGTGGCACAGGCTTGTAATCCCGGCATTTGGGAGGCTAAAACCGGAGGATCCAGGTTTGCAGCCAGCCTCAGCTACCTAGTGAGGCCCTCGACAACTTAGTGAGACCCTGTTTCAAAATAAAGAATAAAAAATTGGGCTGGGGGTGTAGTTGGAGGTAGAATGTCCCTGGGTTCAATCCCCAGTACCGAAAAAAATAAATAAATAAATAAAAACAACAAAAAAAAAGATAGATTGGAGTATGGTATCAAAGAGAAGCTAAAGAAAGAATTTTAAAGGCAGCAAAAGTAAAAGGCCAAGTAACATTTAGAGGCAAGCCAATTAGAATAACTCCAGAACTCCCAAATCAAGTCATAAAAGCCAGGAGAGGCTGGAATAACACATTCCAAACTCTGAAAGAAAATAACTTGCAGCCAAGATTCTCATACCCAGCAAAACTCTCTCTCAAAATTGACGGCGATATAAAAATCTTCCGAGCTGGGCGTGGTGGTGCATGCTTATAATCCCAGCATTTGGGAGGCTGAGACTGGAGGATCCAAGTTCACGGCCAGCCTCAGCTACCTAGTGAGGCACTCCGGAACTTAGTGAGACCCTGTTTCAAAATAAAGAATAAAAAATAGAGCTGGGGATGTAGCTCGGAGGTAGAATGCCTCTGAGTTTAATCCCCAGTACCGCAAAAAAAAATAAAAAATAAAAATAAAAACCTTCCATGACAAACAGAAACTGAAAGAATTTATGTCTACCAAACCAGCACTAGAGAAACTACTTAAAGAGATTAACTACAAAGAAGAACTAATGAGCAAACGTCAGAACCAGAGAAACAATAATTTCCAGGAAGCAAACAACTAAGCAAAGACTAAACTCCACCAAAAACAGAAGTCAAAACTCAAAATGTTAGGAATTAAAAATCATCTCTCGGACGGAGTGAGACACGTCTCAAGAGGTGCTTTGAGGTAGATTCAAATCAGTCGTGGAATCAGCTTTTTGAAAGAAAAAAGCAACAAAAGGGTGAAAAATGCTGCAAAAACTGGAATACAGCTGAGCAGAACCCGGAAGGCCGACCGGGAGAGCAAAGAAGCCCATCTCCAGGGCCCCGGCGCCTCGCCACTGAGCAGAAGCCGCCACTGAGCCGGCCCCCGGCATGGGGTTTACTAAGAAAGAAATATACAACAACCCTCTGCACCCCACCGGCCAGAGGTGGAGTGAGCGACTCCTGAACGCCTCATCCTAGCCAGGCGGCATTTCGAGGGACCTTCAACAGAGACCAGAACACGTGGTACGACCAGCTTAAGCCCGGGCAGGACCATCCCAGCTCACCTCTCCCCACACAGCCAGAGCAGAGATAACTGCACTCCAGAGCTTGAATCAAAACTGCCACAGGAACAGCTTCTCGACGGAAGGAAGGAGAAGCAAATCAGCTTAAAAGTGAGTAAAGAAACGGGCAGTTGGCCGGAATCTAAGGAGCAGACCAGGGAGAAGAGGGGAGCCGGTGCGTGCGCAGCAGTAGCAGCCGCCATCTTGTCGGCCGCCCACAGCAGCAGAAATCTACCCAAAGGATCTGCAGAGGCCAAACCAGTTCTGTCCTTACAAATTTGCAGGGATTTTTATTTTGCTTCTTGCTGACGTTTCTTGTTTTCTGGGTTTTTTTGCTTTGCTTTGTTCCGTTTTTACTCTGTTTTCACTTTGCATTGCTTCAATTTATGTATGTTTGTTCAGAGGATTGGTTGCTTTTTAGCTTTTGCTAGATCCTAGAAGTCAACACCTGAAACCCACCAAAGACACCAACAGAGCAGACAGAAGAAATACCAGAGTAATTGCAACTCGGTACAAGATACCATTCACAGAGAGAAAATAAAAATAAGAAACCTACAAATTCAGAGAAAGCGTGCAAGAGCAGCAAAGTTATAAATTTAAGAACAGGGAAACCATGGGAAGGAGAAACACCAAAGAAACAATGAGTCAACACGACCCCACAATAACAGAACTCAATGGCACTGATTGGCAGAGCTTACCAGAAGGACAATTCAGATCTTTAATAATAGTAGCGATACAAAACTTCCAGAAAGAATGCAGAGAGAGCTGGAAAGAAATAAAGGAACAAATAAACAAAGAATCTGACACCCTGAGCAGGAATCATAGCGAACCCTTGAGGGAAGTGAAAGATGTAAAAGATGCAATAATAGAAGTGAAGGCATCAACACAAACTATAAACAATAGATTAGACCACATGGAATACAGAATATCACTCCTAGAAGATGACCTTTCCAAAAATGAATCCATTATACATAATCTAGAAAATAAAATTTGACAGTATGAATCCGACATCAATGAGATCTGGGCCAATTTTAAAAGAGCTAATCTAAGAATAATAGGCATAGAAGAGGGATTAGAAGTTGAAACTAATGGGATAAACAACCTATTCAAAGAAGTAATATCAGAGAATTTTCCAAACATAGAAAGAGAAATTGACACACAGGTGCAGGAAACATATAGAACCCCCTTCAGACAAGACCAAAAAAGAGGTTCACCACACCACATAATAATCAAGATGACTAATGTAGAAGCTAAGGAAAGAATCCTAAAGACAACAAAAGTTAAAGGCCAAGTAACATTTAGAGGCAAACCAATTAGAATCACTCCAGACATCCCAAACCAAGTCATGAAAGCCAGGAGGGGCTGGAGTAACATATTCCAAACTTTGAAAGAAAATAACTTGCAGCCAAGATTCTCCTACCCAGCAAAACTCTCTCTCAAAATTGACGGGGATATAAAAACCTTCCATGACAAACAAAAACTGAAA
>PVLC010025949.1:0-23171 GCA_004027655.1 Graphiurus murinus | reverse complement strand
TACCCCCAGCCCTATTTTTTATTCTTTATTTTGAAACTGGGTCTCACTAAGTTGCGGAGTGCCGCATTAGGTAGCTGAGGCTGGCCGCGAACCCGGATCCTCCAGTCTCAACCTCCCAAATGCTGGGATTACAAGCGTGCGCCACCACACTCAGCTTCCAGCCTTCTTTTTTAATTAATTAATTGTTGTGATACTGGGGATTGAACCCAGGGACATTCTACCTCTAAGCTACACCTCCAGCCATATATATATATATATATATATATATATATATATATATATATATATATATATTTTTTTTTTTTTTGCAGTACTGGGGATTGAACCCAGGGATATTCTACCGCCAAGCTACACGCCCAGCCCTATTTTTTATTCTTTATTTTGAAACAGGGTTTCACTAAGTTGCTGACACTGGCCATGAACCTGTGATCCTCCTTTTTCAGCCTCCTAATACTGGGGTTACAGGTATGGGCCACCATGCCAGCATATTTAATACTTTTGAGCCACAATTGACCCAGAGTAACTGAACTGTGAAGGGTGGCACTGCAGACCAGGGGACTAAAGTTACTGATAATGTCAGAAGAATCTTTGGAAGATGGATGGGAAGGGCGTGCCCAGGGTAGGGCTCACATCCCCCTGTCCTGGCTCCATGGCCCTTGCCCGCCCAGCCTGGGAATTCGGGGCCCCTGGTGGGCCAGAGGTGGGAAAGTGAGGGCGCTGTGAGGAGAGGCCTTGGGGCTCCACCACTTGGCCATGGGACTTGCCCCCCAGGCTGGCCCCAGCTTTGGAAAATAAGAGGGAGGAGGGTCGGGGAGACCCTCCCAGGGTGTGTGCCTCTGATGTACCTCTGATGGGTGGGTGCAGAGCAGGGGCTGGCACGGTGCTGGCAGAACAGGAGGAAGCTTGGAGACCTCCCTATCTCCACCCTGCTCACAAAGGGCCAGGGACAAGTCTTGGCAATATAACGTGTCTATTTTATTTAAAAAAACAAACCCATACCACCTGATCCCTTCCCCCAGGCTCTTGACGAAGCGCTCAGGAAGGGCCCTGCTCTAGCCAAGCAGGGACAGTCAGGAGAGGTCACCGTGGACACCAGGCCGGGGCTCTGCTCCTCTCCCAGCCCTTCCTCTCTCCCCTCTGCTCCCGTCAAAAGGAGCCATCTGATCCCTGGGTCCTGGGGGGCTGCTGAGCTTGGGGGAGAGGTGGGCAGGGCCGTGGACATGCAGGGCCCCCTGGCAGCCGGGAGGGCCGAGCGTGGGTGGATTAGTGAGGAGGAAGCATGCGCAGACGCCCGGTGTTCCAGCTTCTCTGCACAGCCAGAGAATGTTCAAAAACGAACAAGGATGGCCGGGCACTCAGGACCCCAGGGGCCCTGAGTCTCTGCCCAGGCCCCTGACCCTGGAGAGGAAGAGGGGGCTCCTGCCCTCCCGGTCCCTTTGCTCCCCCTTAGATGGGTATTATTCTCACTGCCATCCTAGCCGATGGCAAGGACCAGGGTGGTGGTCTGGGAGGATAGTGTGTGTCCGCAGAGCCCACAGGGCTCAGGCCCTCTGCCCCCAGCAACCTCTGGCCGCTGCCCGTCGAGCAGGATGCCCAGGCTTGCTGGGCACCCATTCTGGATCCCTGGGAGTGGAGCGACCCTGTCTCGAGCCACACTCGGTGGTTGTGCTGCTTGGGGCGGGAGCGGGCTGTGTATCGTGTGGAGGCCTGGCTCCGGAGCAGCCCGGTGCACACCACGGCACGCCCACTGGCCTGCCTGCCTCCCTTTCCGCCTCGCCTGGGATGCCACCCTGCACCCACTCAGCACCAGGGGTCCCGGGAGGCTCTGCCACGGCAGAGGCTGTCACTCCGCTGCCAGGCGCTGTGGATGAGGCTCAGGGCGTCCTCGAACTTCTGCTTGCTGGAGGCTTCATGGATCGCCTTGTGGGGGAGGTCCACCTGTGTTGGGGCAAGCAGGGAGCATGAAGGCTGCAGGCTCTGTGCAACCAGGGTCCTGCCAAGGGGTGCCTGGGCTCTGCCTTAGCCATGGACCTGTCAGGCTTCCCCGCAAAAGCCCCACATCTCCCTGGGAAGGACTTCCATGCTGCTAGACCTCCTGCTCTCCGAGGAGGGCTGATCTCATGACAGTGCTCCCTGACCACCTCCTTCCCCAGAAGGCCTTGCTCTCAGCAGTGCTGCCCCTGAGAACATCTGTCCTGCACTCTTCTTGTCTTGGGGCTCCCCAGGGCTATAGTGCGCATGTGCTCCAGAACCCATTTCTCCAAGTGAGTGAGCCCCTCCCACTGGTGTAAGCTCCCAGGTCACGAAAGAGGATCCTCCAAGTGCTATGTCCCCGCCTGGCTACTGCCCCAGGCCCACCAGACACTGCTCATGTGTTTTTTGATTCAAGCTGAGGTCTGGAACTCCATCTCCTGGTTCTAGTTTTAGCTTTCACTACAGACTCACTGCAAGCCAGGGCTTGGCCCCTTGGGCCCTAAGTTTCTGCATCTGTCCTAGAGCTGCTGGCACATCGCTGTCCCCAGGATCCCACAGGCAAGGCCAGGTTCTAGGAGTAGCTGGGGCTCCTGGGCAGTAGGTACCTGGTAGATGGCTTTCCATCCGGAGTTCAGTGCAGACAGGAACCGGTCCAGTTCAGAAGTACAGCTCAGGTAGATGACCCAGGGTGGGGGCAGCTGCGGGCTGTCCTGGGAGAACTCCTAGGGAGAGCAGAGCCCAGGTGAGCAGAGATGGGGCTTTCCTCCACAGGGCCTGCACTGCCGCCCTGTTCCGCCCCCTGCTCACCAGGACACAGTACTCCTTGCCCGGCTCCACGGAGACCGCACTGATGTCGGCCAGCCTGGCTGTGCCCAGGGAGCGGAAGAAGCTGGTTTGACAATCCTCATGGCACGTGAAGAGGCGGTCCTCGGTGATCACCAGGCAGCAGGGGATGCAGGGGCTAGGAGCGACTCCCTGGGGGATGACCTGGCATTGGCAGAGGGACAGGCTGTTTCTCCAGGAGGGTCCAGCTCTCCACTCTCCCTCTGTGGCCCTGGCAGTTTCTGCCCCGTCAGGAATGGTCTGGCTGCAGATGGTCCTAAGCTCCAGGGTCCTTCCTGGGCTGCCCCCTGGGGGTCCCCCACTTTGGTCCTCCCAGGCTGGTGCGGGTTTGGGGATAGGACCTGGGGCTCCTGGGTGGGGTCTGGCTGGCAAGGTGCTGGTGGGGCAGGGCACTCACCCCTTTGGACACGGCCTGGCAGAGGTGCTGCATCCAGCCGGCCATCTCGGCCTCACTGTCGGCGCTCAGCTCCAGGCAGGGCCGGTCGGCGAGAATGACCTGGAAGGCGTGGGGCCGATCCGTGGTGTTGGATCTCCGGCAGCCACCGCACTGCTCCCCCCTGGGCCAGAGGAGGAGGGGTGAAACAGGAGCGAGGGGCAGGCGCGGCCAGAACGGGAGCCCCTGGCGTTGGCTTGAGAGGGTGGACACAGGGCCTGCCCTGCAGTGCCAAGGGCCGGCAGAGACCCCTCCAGATCTCAAGAGGCTTATAGATGCGCAGCAGCCTCACTGCTTCTGTGCAACACCTGGTGCTTCTAGAATCACCGAGATCCTTTTAGACACCCAAACATGGCCAGGTGAGAGATGGGCCTTAGCTCAGCAACATGGCTCAGTCCACCAGGCCGGAGCTTTGGGAAAGGACCACCTCCCTATCACACCACACCTTGATCCTGCAAGCAGCGCCTTGGCCTCTGCCTTGCCTCCATGGGTTCCTGGCAGCCTCAGAGCTTGGCAAACTCCAGGGCACCAGCCAAGGCTGCTGGATGGGGTGGGGCTAAGGGACAGGCTGAACTGGCTGGAGGGACAGGCATCTCAGGGAAAACAGGAGGGTCCCAGGTTTAGCCAGAGCCTTGACACCCTCATCACCTTATCACTGCCCAGCACCCCACCTCCTGGGACACTCACCCCATGTTCACGGAGAGCAGGGGGATGACATCAGTGCGGTCGGGATACTGGTAGAGGATGCCATTGCTGCAGGGGTATGACACAGCAGGGTGAGGCCTGGCCAGGGACCCCACCAACTGCAGCTGGGAATAGGTAGTCAGGGGCCCACCTTCTATGGAAGGGAGGGTGAAGGAGGAATGGAGAGGGAACACTGGCCCTCAGCAGACCTGGGCACAGCTAACGATTGGTCACTGAGACTGCCCTGGGTCTTCACCTGAGGCACCTGGGATTCCTAGGCCAGAGGACAGGCTTTCCAGGGAAGCGCTACGGTTCTGGTGCATCCCAAGCCTTGTGGAGAGGGCAGGCACCCTCCCTCGGGCTCTCTCCCCGGTGACCTGGCCTGGGTTCCCACCTGAGGACCACGAAGCAGGTCTTCCAGTGCTCTTTGCCCAGGTAGGAGGTGCCTGCCTTGTAGTGCAGCATGCCTTCCTTGGTGATGGTGCCCTCGGGGGGTGAGCAGTGGCAGGGGACAGGGCCCAAGGACTCGTCCATCGGGTCCTCCCAGTGCACGAGCCCATAGAAGTGCACAGTCACAGTGGACGCCTGGGGGAGGGACAGTGGACAAAGTGGGCAAGGCTTGGGCCAGGGCCGAGCTCACCCATGGCCCAGCACGAAGCATGGCCATGGAGAGAGCAGGGCAGGTCGGGGTGCAGGGGAGGACAACCCCTGGGGTGACTCACTCAACCCTGAAGCCAAGGTGGGACTACACCTCTGCTTCCTCCCAGCTGCTGACCTCACACTTGGATTCCTGGGCCACAAATTTGGCCAGCGCCAGCTTCTCCATGGTGGCATCAGTCAGGATGCTGGGGTACGGAGGTTCCCGACAGCCTTTGATCATGGCTGACTTGAGAGAGGCCAGGAAGAACCTACATGGGGAGTGGGGTTTGCTGTCAGAGGCCGGGGTCAGGCCCTCAGTGGACAGGGCTTTGTGCTGAGAGCTCCTGGCCGGGGTGGGTCACAGACACTGGGGCAGGGCCCAGCTAGAAGCAGCGCTCAGAACCACGGTGGGGTGATGATGTGGTAGAAGCTGTCGTCATCATGGTGACCAGAAAAGGCCTGTCCATTCCTTAATGACTCAGGGGCCTCAGATCTCGACAGTGAAGGAGGGTCAGACCAGGTGCTGGTGGGTGGGACTTGAACAAGGGACCTCGAGTCCACACGGTGACAGGACCTCATCACGTCATTTTCGGCCCCCAGCATGGCTCGGTGCTTGCCCTCCTGCCAGGTGACCACGCCAGTCCCCTTCCCCTCTGTAGGTGTCGAGGGGCTGAGATTGCCTGGGCTGACCTCCTCAGTCAGTCAGTGACCACCCCCTTCCTGCCTCTCCACAGCCTGGGGTTCTGGGGGAACGAATCTGAATCTGTTTCCCCTTCCCACCCTCCACCCCGCTATGGCCACGGCACAGCGGATGCTGATTCTCGGGTGCTGGGAAGGGGGGACTGGCACTCACTCGGCCAAGGCCACATCGGCGGTGTCCAGTAGAAACTGCTTCCTGCGGTTGGTGCACACCAGCTTCACTGTCTGCTGGTCGAGGCCCACCTGCCAGAGACCACACGGGGCTTGGCCGCTGCCTGGCAGAAAGGGCAGTGTGGCCTGGGCGGGAGCGGGGGTAGGCGCACAGGCCAGGGTGGCCCCAGTGAGGCCGAGGCCTGGGGCTGGCCCATGTGAGGCAGGGGCGGCCAGAGATCTGGTGAGGGAAAAGGCGTCCTCACACTTGGCTCTTGTCCCCACAGGTCCAGAGGCCTCTCTGCGAGCTAGGTTGGTGCCCGACCCTGGAACACGCCTTGCTCTGCCGCTCTGAGGGTGGTGGCCCGGGAAGGCCTGCTGTACCTACGGTGAGTACGACTGCAGAGCCGGAACTCACCGACACATAGTCGAGTTCACTGTAAGGAACAGCTTCTTCCACCAGGTATGGCTTCTCTGTGGCCCCTGAGAGAAGAGACCCCAATGCCTATTACCCCCTGGCCTCTCTTCCTCCCCATTTCCTAAGACCTGGTCACCTCGCAGAGGATCCCCCTTGCCCTGACCAGAGGATACGGGTGCTCATGGGGGACAGGACCCTGCTCAGCTAGCAATGCCTCCCTCGGGGTGCCTGTCACTACATGCCACTCAAGGGAGGACAACAAGCGGCCAGGGAAAGGGCTCTAGAGCTCCGCCCGCGGGGGCCGGGGCGGCAGGCACCTTTCCGCAGCAGGTAGACGTAGCAGTCGGTGAGCAGCACGTACAGCAGCTGCAGGTTGCCCTCCATGTGCCCGGTGCTCATCCGGATCATCTGGGGCGAGGCAGAGAAAGGTCAGGCCCAGCGTGCCCATGCTGACTGGGGCCAGTGGGCACCGGCCCTTGCTGTGTGTCTCACTGGTTCCTGAGCTCATGGGACTTACTTTGAATAGCTGCTCTTCATTTTCCCGAAACACATGGATCATCAGTAGGAGCAAGTGATTGTTGTCTACTCTGTGAGGATAGGGAGGGTGAGGGGTCAGGCCAGGACCACATCCCTTTCCACCTCCCAGACGGGCTAGGTCTCTGGTACTTGTGTTTAGTTGACCAGGAGGTCAGAGCCCGGCCCCTTCTTCGTGGCTGGCCAGAGCCCATGCCAGCGCGGAGCCTGCTCACCTGAACTCTGAGGAGTGTGTCATCTCAGAGGGGCTCCCCTGGCCCTCGTCCACCCCGGAGTCCTCAGCGCTGCTCGGACACGGGCTGGGCTGCTCTCGCGTGGGCTGGCAGAGAGCCTCCTGGGTGCCAGCATCGGATTCAGGCGTAGGCCCCTCGGCGACCGGGGGCAACCGGGCGTCCAGTTCCTGGGTCTCAAGCTCCTGGGCCTCCCCCAGCGTGCCCTCTAAGGGCTCAGGTGCCTGTCCCTCTCCTCCTCCTCCTTCTTCTTCTTCTTGGCCAGCAGCCGCAGGGCTACCAGGAACATGCGGCGGTTGGCCAAGCCCTGCAGGGTCATGGTGGCCGCCACCTGATGTAAGAGCGCTTGGACTCTCGACGGTAAAGCGGTAGAAGTCCATGGGGGCTGGAAGCCCCTCACTAAAGTCGCAAAGTGGCGGCTTCTCCGGGGCATCCCCGGGAGAGCCGGTCCGAAAGGACTGGTCTGGGGGCTCAACATGGGAACACCAGGTGCTGGGGTCCAGCTGCCCGTTGAGCTCGTCAATGACCTTGCTCAGGGGCTGTCCCAGGCACTCCATGGACGTGTCCTTCATCTCGGGGATCAGCAGGCCCATCTGGCCAAGATCCGAGTGCTCGCTGCTCTCGGCAGCACCGCAGGGCCCCTCTCCCTCCTCCTGACGGGAAGCCACGGTGGTGTCTGGCGAGTCCCGCCCGTGGCCTGGGCTGCTGACAAGGCTGTCACCATCCCCCGGCTTGGCACCTTTCTGCTGGCTGGAGGGTGGGTGACATGGACTTGCTTCCTCATCCGACCTAGCTTTTTTCTTCTTGCCAACTTTCTTCTTTTTGGTGACCCTGTGATTAGAGATGGGGAGGGATTTAGTACCTGGGTATGCCAGTGCAGAGGAAAACCAGGCTGGGTCAGAGAGGTGATCCTGGGCATGTGACCTCCAAGGGTACAGCCAGTGCCTCTGTGGCCCTGGGAAGTGGGGGGGCAACAGGCCAGGCCCTGGGGTGCCCCCGCTGCTGGTAGGGGTTAATGGAGTGGATAGGGACAGCATGAGAGAGGAACCCCTGAGCAGGTCCTAGGAATTCTAGCTGATGAAACTGAGTTGGCTGTGCCTATCTAGGAACAAAACCAGGCCACAGTTAGACCAGTGTGTCCCCTTGGCTCAGCCCTCCTCTCAGGATGTGGGCTGTGGACCCGAGCTCACTTCACTCCCCATTAGGTATCACCAGGGAACAATCACCCGGAAAAGTACTCAGCTTCTGGGCTCAAAGTCCTGGCCCCACTCTGGTTCTAAGCTGGCTGGAATGGGCCTGGCTAAGCCGGCCCAGGTCTGAACTGTTAAAGCTGCTTTGTTCTCGCACCAGCCTGGCTCCAGTCCCTGGAGGGCGATGCCCCTGCCTCAGCCAGTAGAGCTGACAGGCATATGGGGCTTTTCTTCTCATTCAGGGTGGGAAGTTCCAAGAACAGGGCCCAGAGAGGTCAAGGAGCTGAGGAGGTTCTGGCCAAGAGCCCAACTTGCCTGCCTCCTCCCTTTCTCCTGCGTCTCTGTCTATATGACAAAGATGCTTTTCTTTCAATGATCCAGGCTGAACCAGAACAGATTCGAGTCTTAGAACCTGCACATTGACTTCTAAGAACTTCCTTGCAAGGAAGTCCAATCTGAAGGTGTTTCCTGGTCTTACAGACAAGCCACCCTAGCAGCCTAGTCACAACTGTAGAAGCCAGCCCCGGGTGTAGCCAATGCCCCCACCTCCAGGGCTTGGGCCTTGCTGCAGACTCCCCAAATCCGTATGTCGGAATGCTGACCCCCGCGAGATGTCATCAGGAGATGGGGCCTTTGGAAGGTCATGGGGTGGAGCTCTCTCTATTTTGTGGCACTGAGGATTGAACCCAGGGGCATTCTACCTCTGAGCTACACCCCAGCCCTATTTTATTTGGAAACAGGGTCTCACTAAGTTGCTGAGAGCCTTGCTAAGTTGTTGAGGCAGGACTCAAACCTATGTTCCGCCTGTCTCAGCCTCCCAAGTACTGAGATTATAGGCTTTTTTTGTATGGGGGGGGGAAGGGGACCCTCTTGGATGAGATCAGTGCCCATGGTGACCAACAGCTGTGGTGGTGCATGCCTATAATCCCAGTACTTGGAAGGCTAAGACAGGAGGATCAAAGGTTCAAAGCTAGCCTCAGCAACTTAATGAGACCCTTAGCAACCTAGCAAGACCCTGTTTCAAAATAAACAATAAAAAGGGCTGAGTGTGTAGCTCAGTGGTAGAATGCCCCTGGGTTCAAACTCTACTACCATTATACATACAAAAAAAGTGACCCAGAGAGCTCTTTCTCTGTCCTGCCGCATGAAAACACAGTTGAGATGGACGTCTGAGAACCTGGAGGAGGGCCTTTATTGGAACAGACTGTGCTGGCGCCCTGATCCCAGACTCCAAGCCTCCCAAAACTGTGAGACAAAAAGGTCTGCTGAGCTGGGCCTGGTGGCGCACGCTTGTAATCCCAGTTCTTGAGAAGCTGAGACCGGAAGATTCGGGTTCTTGGCCAGCCTCAGCTACTTAGTGAGGCCCTCCGCAACTTAGTGAGATCCTGTTTCAAAATAAAGACTAAAAAAAAAATAGGGCTGGGGATGTAACTCAGAGGTAGAATGCCCCTGGGTTCAATCCCCGTACTGCAAAAAAACCCCCACAAAAACCAAAAAACAGTCTGCTGGTTGAACCACAGTTTCTGTACTTTGCTAAGATGCCCAACCAGGTCAGGCTTTCTGATTCTTTTTGCTCAGAGGACTGCCTAGGGGTGGGGAGGGGCTACCTAGCCTCAGGATGCTTCACTGCCCTCAGGGGCAGTCCTGGTCTGCCCTGGACTAAACAGTGAGGCCAGGAGTGGGCACACGGACACAGGACGCTTGCCAGCTTTCCCCAGGCCCCTCCCTGCTCACCTGATGACCTCGAGCTCTGTGCAGGTGTCTGGCAGGTCCAGGGCCTGGGACTCCTTCTCCTGAGAGCTGGTGTGCACGGGAGTGGTGTCGGAGGAGGACACGGTCTCTGCCTGCTCCTCGTTGAAGGGGTTGTGGCGCTGGGTGGGGCTCTTGGTGGATGTCTTGCTGCTGGTCAGGTCAGAGGCAGTGGAGCGGGGTCCACTGATGGTGTCTGTGAGGTCCCCATCTGGGAGGACAGGGAGACAGGAGGCAGCTGTCAGACCCTGGCTGGCCCAGTGTGCCTCATCTCAGGGGAAGCAGGGGAGATTTTCCTGGGGAAGCCTGACAGGGTGGCCCTGTTTCATGAGCAGAAGCTCTAACCCAACAGGACATGGGATTTGTGCGTTAGGAGCCCTCAGGAGGGGCTGCATCTCTACCTCTGCTGGAGCGCTCTGGAGTCAGCACAATTTGGCAGAGTTCACGTTATGGGCTTGAGGAGGAGCAGCCTCTGGGTTAAGCCTTGGGCAGGGTGACCTTGCTGTCTTGAGGAGCGCTGGAGAGGGGACAGACAGCTCCTAGGTTATTTAATTTTTGGTAATGGGGATGGAACCCAGAAGCATTCTGTCTCCAAGCTGCACTCCAAGCCCTATTTTATTTTTATTTTGGAACAGGGTCTCACTAGGTTGATGAAAGTCTCACTACTTGCTGAGGCTGTCCTCGAACCTGCAATCCTCCTGTCTCAGCCTCTCAAGTACTGGGATGACAAGCGTGCACCACCACGCCCAGCTCTCCTAGGTTAACCTTACAGCCCTCCTGTCAAAGGATGGGTGGCAGCCCTGTAGTCCCTCCAGCCCATACCCCACTAGCAGGGCTGAGTGGTACCCAAAATCCTTTGAAGGGTTCCCTGCAGACACAAGGGAATACAACGGAAGCCGTAGAGGATGAGACTGGAGAAAATGAGGGGGCAGAGGCTGAGAGGGTAGGATGGAGAGCCAAGGGGGAAGGCCTCGGGACAGGGAGACAGAAGGACCCAAAGCAGAGCAGAGAGGAGCAGGACAGGATGGAGCAACAGGAAGGGAAGCAGAGGAGGTGCACGAGGGGCTGTCTCCAAATGTCCTGCAGCACTTCTGGGGGGCAAGCCAGGCACCCTTTTAAGGGTAGTGCTGAGAACTCTATTTTGTTCAAACCCCAGCTCACTGACGGGTCCTCTCTGGGTCACACGCTCACCCTTGACTCCACCTGGGGAGGGGATGCTGCAGCCCCTCTGGACAGGGGCTGGAGGAGGACTGGTCTGACCAGCCCCCAACCCCTTCACTCATCCAACAATCTCAAATTGCTGGATGGGGCGGGCAGCACTATGTGACAGGCACACAGGCTCTGGTGGCAGATGGGAGCTGCCCAAACAGAGAGCTGAGGTCGGCTGGTGAAACGGCCTGTTTGAGAGCTGAGGGCAAGGGACACAGGTGGTTTCTGCTCCATTTGCTGGCGCAGGGGCACCTGGCTGGCCATTATCTGTCCAGAAGACAGGTGGCAAACATGCGCCCCACTGGCTGGTGCCAGCCTGCCGTCAGCTTCTCAGTGGATCCTGGAAACTACCAAGCAAGCTTTTTTTTTTTTTTTGCGGAACTGGGGATTGAACTCAGGGGCATTCTACCTCCAAGCTACACCCCCAGCCCTATTTTTTATTCTTTATTTTGAAACCGAGTCTCACTAAGTTGCGGAGTGCCTCACTAGTTAGCTGAGGCTGGCCGCGAACCCGGATCCTCCGGTCTCAGCCTCCCGAATGCTGGGATTACAAGCGTGCACCACCACGCCCGGCTTCTGAGCCATTCATTTTTAAAGTCTTTTGATATAAGAACAGGGAAGGAGCTAAAAGTAATCACCAGCTATGCCAGAAAAACCAACTGCCCATGAGACTCTTTTAGATTTCCTGGGACCCCAGGGCCTCATTCTCAGAAGCAGGAAATCATGCCCTTTGACTCCAAAGAGGGCTCCTGCAAAGCCCCTCTTCCAGCGCCTAGGCTTCTCCTTAGCACCTGCAGCTGCTCATGGAAGGGGTCACGAGAGGCGAGGGGGCAGACACCCCAATGTGTTGGGCATCAAGGCTGGATGCCAGAGACCATGGCACACCACTCCCCGGTGGTCCCCGAGTTTGGAGCTGCCCCCATGTTCAAGGAGAAGAGACACGGCCTCCCCAAGTGAGCTGCTAGAGCGTGCTGGGGAATTCTCCAGTGCTCATGGAACTTAGCAAAGCAGGAGGTCAGGCCCCCCTGCTCTGGGCCTAGCCCAGCCTGGGCAAGCATCGCAACTGGGCTGTTAGTTCTCAGGCCACAGGGAGCTCTGAAGGGCTGCAGAGGAAGACCAGGCCCTGCTTGTCAGGTAACTGCAACAGGCATGTCAGGAAGGGAGTTAGTTGTTAGAATCAGAAGAGGAAAAACCAATGCCTGGCACGTGTGTGGCAAGAGAGGCTGCGAGGAGAAACCACGTTATGATGGAATTCTGGGTTTCAAGCTAATTTACTTAAAACAAGACTCTTCAATGCTATTTCTTGGCCAAGTGACTATTTTCCCAATGCTACATCCTATTTCCCTCAAAATTAAGCTATTTCAGGCTCACATTCCTTGCTTTCTTTTTCTTTTTTTAGGTACTAGAGATTGAGCCCAGGGGTATTTTATCTCTGAGCTATACTCTCAGCCCTCTTTTTTTATTTTGAAACAGGGTCTTGCTAAGTTGCTAAGGCTGGCCTTAAACCTTTGATCTTCCTGTCTTTGCCTCCCAAGTACTGGGATTACAGGTGTGCGCCACCATGCCTGGCTTCTACTAACATTACTTGAGATAGAAAATTTGTCACCCTTACTCAGGGATCATGTCTCTAAAAATGAGGGGGGAGCCCCCTGTTCCTCATCCTCAGGATGGGGTCACCCTTCCCTCTCCAGGCTGGAAGTGGCTCCTGGGCAGGAGGCTCTTTAAGAAGGGGGGTCTGGGATGGCTTGAGATTTAAGGAGGAAACATTTACCTTATCAGAAACACAACCTCTGCTTTGAGTAATCATGGCAATCCAGGGAACTGCTTTATGAATTTATACCAGCAGTGGGTTATAGGCAGTAAAACACCCAGGATTGCCACTACCCAGTAGACAGGATGGGAGGGTTGACAGGATTTATTTATATATTTATTTTTTGCAGTACTGGGGATTGAACTCAGGGGCATTCTACCTCCGAGCTATACCCCCAGCCCTATTTTTTTTTTTTATTCTTTATTTTGAAACCGAGTCTCACTAAGTTGCGGAGTGCCTCACTAGGTAGCTGAGGCTGGCCGAGAACCTGCGATCCTCCGGTCTCAGCCTCCCGAATGCTGGGATTACAAGCGCCACCACGCCCGCCCGGCTGACAGGATTTATTTTAATCTGCATTAACATTTCAAAGAGAATCTCCCTGTAGGAAGTTTCAGGTATACCTGAGTGGTTCCCTCTCTTGAACCTCAATCTCTCAAAAATACCAGAGAGGAAGCCATTAGGAACAGACTGAAACAATCAAGCCCTCTGTCTTTCTCCTGGTGCTCATCTGGCCCAAAGTAGCTTGTAACCACATGTCTAAAGTGTCGCTTTTCACGAGTTTCCGCTCACTGGGTCAGGCCACCTGCACCCCACAGATGAGCAGTTCCCTACACACTGAGAACGTGTCAACTGGCAGTGAAATCGGGAAGGGTGATCTGGCATCGCCCGAGGCCCCTGTGCAGGAGCACCGCCCTAGGAGGAGGGATTCTCCTAGGGCTAAAGGCCAAGCTCTCTTCCTGCAGAATTCCATCCATTAGAATATCAGGCTTGGCTTTATTATGATCATGGATATTATTATAAATAAGGAGCGGATTTTGAAACATGCAGCAAGCTTGGCATGGAAATGTTGCAAAATAGGAAAAGAGGGTCACAGCGGACTCTGTCCCACCTTCCCAGTCTGTGCTGGGTACGGACGGCACTGCTGGAAACACATCTCCAAAATCATAATCTACAAAAACGAGGGACAAAACTGAAGATTAGAAACACAGGCAGTGGGAGGAGGACGGGGCAATGGGTTGGAGTCATGGGGAGAAAACAGGAGAGGGACCCTAGACTTTCCAATCTTGGGGGAGCTCACTAGGAGTCTGGTTGCTCAGCTTGGGTACTGGACCAGGAGCCTCTGACCAGCTGGAAAGCCTCAGGAGGCCATTCCTTTCCAGACCCATAATCTGGCTCTGGCAAAGAAAAGCCTAAGCTCCCTCGGCCCTGACCTGTTGACTTTTTTTTTTTTTTTTTTTTTTTTTTTTTTTTTTTGCAGTACTGGGGATTGAACCTAGGGGCATTCTATCTCTGAGTTACATTCCCAGTCCTATTTTTTAATTCTTTCTTTCTTTCTTTTCAGTACTGGGGGTCGAACTCAGGGGCATTCTACCTCCGAGCTATACCCCCAGCCCTATTTTTTATTCTTTATTTTTGAAACCGAGTCTCACAAAGTTGCAGAGTGCCTCACTAGGTAGCTGAGGCTGGCCGCGAACCCAGATCCTCCAATCTCAGCCTCCCGAATGCTGGGATTACAAGCGTGCGCCACCTCGCCCGGCTATTCTTTATTTTGAAACAGGGTTTCACTAAGTTGCGGAGGGCCTCACTAAGTAGCTGAGGCTGGCCACAAACCTGTGATCCTCCTGTCTCAGCCTCCCAAGTACTGAGATTACAAGTGTGTACCACCATGCCCCGCTCCCTTGACCTGTTTTCTACCCTCTGCCTCCTGTCCTTCCATGCCCACGGGGTGATGAGGTCCTGCCCCAAAGCTTCATCATACAATCTGGAAACTGCTGACATGGAGTGGCTTCAAGGGGACACCTCCACTGAGACGCAATGGTTGCTTCCTCCAAGGCAGCCCAGGAGGCCACCCCAGGAGACTGAGCTGCCCTCTTCCACTTTCACAATGAACAACATGAGCTTTGCCAACAGCCTTCCCTACATCTGACCCATGTCACAAGCAGAAATAAAGAAAGAAGAAGGTCATGGCCCGATGATAGGCAACTCCAGGGAGCCCAGGGCTGACTCATGCTTGTATCCCTCCCCTGGAGGTGAGGGAGGGGGAAATAAATGAAGAGAGCCGGGTGTGGTGGTCATGCTTGTAATCCCAGTACTTGGGAGGATTGCAGGTTGGAGGACAGCCTCAGCAAGTAGTGATATTCTCATCAACCTAGTGAGATCCCGTTACAAAATAAAAAATAAAAATAGGGCTGGAGGTGTAGCTCAGAGGTAGAATGTCCCTGGATTCAATCCCCAGTACCACATACACACACACACACACACACACACACACACACACACACAAAAAAAAAAAAAAAAAAGAGGGAGAGAGAGAGAAATGAAGAGATCATGCCCCATAGGGGATAAAGTGGGGAAATTGAACCAAGGCCAAAGGTTTGAAAAAAAACTGAGTCGGGCATGGTGGCAAACACCTGTTATCCCAGTATTTGGGAGGCTGAGACAGGAGGATCGCAGGTTTGAGGACAGCCTCTGCAAGTAGTGAGGCTCTCATCAACCTAGTGAGACCTTGTTTCCAAATAAGAAATAAAATTGGAGCCGGGTGTGGTGGCACACGCTTGCAATCCCAGTACTTGGGAGGCTGAGACCTGAGGATCCGGGTTCGAGGTCAGCCTCACCTACTTAGTGAGGCTTTCTGCAACTTAGTGAGACCTGGTTTCAAAATAAAGAATAAAACAATAGGGTTGAGCCGGGCATGGTGGCACACGCTTGTAATCCCAGCATTTGGGAGGCTGAGACTGGAGGATCCCGGTTCTCGGCCAGCCTCAGCTGCGGGTATAGCTCGGAGGTAGAATGCCTCTGAGTTCAATCCCCAGTACCGCAAAAAAAGTAAAAAAAAAAAAAAAATAGGGTTGGGGGTGTAGCTCGGAGGTAGAATGCCCTTGGGTTTGATCCCCAGTATGGCAAAAAAAAAGAAAGAAAGAAAATTTGGGCTAGGGGTGTAGCTCAAAGGTAGAATGCCTCTGGGTTCAATCTCTAGTACAAAACAACAACAACAATAAAAAAACAAAAAACAAAAAACCAGACTGTTCTAATGAGGTGTTGGACTGAGACAATAAAAGGACCCAAAGATCCTTCCTCAGTCCCTGAAGCAATGGGTCACCCACCCCAACACAGCAGCGTTCATGGGAGGAACCCTCAGGCAGGAGAAGCCTGAGAGTAGCCCTTATTTATTTATTTAATTTATTGCTACTAGGATTGAACCCAGGGACATGCTACCTCTTTTTTTTTTCTTTTTTTTTTTTTGTGGTACTGGGAATTGAACTCAGGGGCATTCTACCTCTGAGCTAGACCCCCAACCCTATTTTTTACTCTTTATTTTGAAACAGGGTCTCACTAAGTTGCTGTGTGTCTCACTAAGCAGCTGAGGCTGGCCTCGAACCTGGATCCTCCAGTCTCAGCCTCCCAAATCCCAAATGCTGGGATTACAAGCGTGCACCACCACGCCCAGCTTTTTTTTTGTGTGTGTGGTACAGGGGATTGAAGCCAGGGGCATTCTGCCTCTAAGCTACACCCCTAGTCCTATTTTATTTTGAAACAGGGTCTCACTAAGTTGCTGAGGCTGGCCACACACCTTCGATCCTCCTGTCTCAGCCTCCCAAGGACTAGGATTACAGGTGTGCACCACCATGCCCGGCTTCCTCCATACTTTTTTTTTTTTTGCGGTACTGGGGATTGAACTCAGGGATATTCTACCTCCAAGCTACACCTCCAGCCATATTTTCTATTCTTTACTTTGAAACAGGGCCTCACTAAGTTGCGGAGGGCTTCACTAGGTAGCTGAGGCTGGCAACGAACCCGAATCCTCCAGTCTCAGCCTCCCAAATGCTGGGATTCCTCCATACTTTTGACCTCTCTGCTCTGTCTCCTTCCAGGGGCTGCTCTGTCTCCTTTTGCCTAGAACCTTGGGAAGGCCACACTCACCCTACAACAGCAGGCAGGAGTTTCTGGGGCACACAGCTGCTAGTTCCCCTTGCTCAGAAAACTGCCCCTGGACATGTGACTAGAACTTTCTGGAAATGTGCCTAACATTTGCAAAATTTTGTTTTGGGTTTTTGTGCCCCGAATCTGTTTTTTTAGCCACCACAGGGACCCTGAGGAGTTTGTAGTAGTCTCAACCACCAGACCCAAACTACCAAGAGAGATGGCGCCATCAGCAGAGGCTGAACTCCCTGCTGCCCCGGGGCCACTTACCCTCGCTAGACGGGGCAATTGCACTGTCGTCCCATTCAAGATTGGTGGAGGTGACCGAGTTGAAGGAGTTGAGGGACAGGCTGTCCGAGCCATGGACTGAGCTGGGAAGGCGGTCCTCAAAGTCCAGCAGGTACTGAGGTTTATAGTAGTCAGGCATGTAGGGGGCCAGGTCTAAGTAAGGAGCATCCTGGGGAGAGAGGGGAAAAGGATGTTCGTGGGAAGGCCCTCCGCAGACAGAGAATCAGGGACTGGGAGACACATATCTGTCAGGCCCTCCTATACTCATTTTTCTTTGGGAAATCGATGGGCTTTAAGTAGTGAACTCAGAGATAAGCTGCTGGAAGTGTAAAGCAAATGGTTCTGACTCATAAGGCTCTACGTAGACTTTGGGCTGACAGAGGTGAAGGAACTGTCAGTGGGACAGTGCTTATCTAGCATGAGTGACACCTGGGCTCCATCACTAGAACCACAGAGGAGAGGAGAGAAGGGAAAAGAAGGAAAAACCAGGTGTGGTGGTGTACGCCTGTAATCACAGCAATTTGGGAGGCTGAGGCAGGAGGATGGCAAGTTCAAGGTCAGCCTGGGCAACTTGGTGAGACTCTGTCTCAAACTGAAAAATAAAAAGCGGCCAGGCTTCTTTCCTCAGCTGCCGCCAAGGTGCTCGGTCCTTCCGAGGAAGCTAAGGCTGCATTGGGGTAAGACCCTCACGTCATCCGGCGACTAGCACCGCGTCTGGCAGCTCGCACCATGGCCTCCGTCTCCGAGCTCGCCTGCATCTACTCCACCCTCATCCTGCACAACGACGAGGTGACCATCACGGAGGATAAAATCGATGCCCTCATTAAAGCAGCTGGTGTAAATGTTGAACCTTTTTGGCCTGGTTTGTTTGCAAAGGCGCTGGCCAACGTCAACATTGGGAGCCTCATTTGCAATGTAGGGGCTGGTGGACCTGCTCCTGCAGCTGGTGCTGCACCTGCAGGAGGTCCTGCCCCCTCTACTGCTGCTCTAGCTGAGGAGAAGAAAGTGGAAGCAAAGAAAGAAGAATCTGAAGAGTCTGATGATGACATGGGCTTTGGTCTTTTTGACTAAAACTTGTGACATGTTCAATAAAAAGCTGAATTTTGCAGATAGTTTGGGAATCTGCTCTGAAAAAAAAAAGAAAAAAGCAGCCAGGCATGGTGGCACATGCTTGTAATCCCAGTACTTGAGAGGCTGAGACAGGAGGATTGCAGGTTCGAGGACAGTCTCAGCAAGTAGTGAGACTCTCATTAACCTAGCAAGACTCTGTTTCCAAATAAGAAATAAAATCAGGCTGGGGTTGTAGGTCGAAGGTAGAATGCCTCTGGGCTCAATCCCCAGTACCAGATACACACACACACACACACACACACACACACACACACAAAAAAAAAAAAAAAAAAAGCAACGAGGATGTAGCTCGTGGTAGAATGCCCATGAGTTCAATCCCTAGTACTAAAAAGAAGAAAAAGGAGAAGGAGATGGAGATGGAGAAGGAGAAGAGTTGTCAGAACCCAACTACACCTCCAGTTCCTCCTTGGTCTCTTTTACTATTAGAAGCACTCAATTTAGCCAGGCGTGGTGGCGCACACTTGTAATCCGAGCATTTGGGAGGCTGAGACTGGAGGATCTGGGTTTGAGGCCAGCCTCAGCTACCTAGTGAGGCACTCCACAACTTAGTGAGACCCTGTTTCAAAATAAAGAATAAAAAATAGGGCTGGGGGTATAGCTCGGAGGTAGAATGCCCCCGAGTTCAATCCCCAGTACCACAAAAAAAAAAAAAAAAAAAAAGAATAAAAAATAAGGCTGGGGGTATAAGCTTGGAGGTAGAATGTCCTGAGTTCAATCCCCAGTACCGCAAAAAAAAAAAAAAAAAATTGTTCTGTTTTACTGTCAGTTGCTGCTGTTATCTTTTACTGTGCCTAACATATAAAGTAAACTTTATCATGGGTATGTGTATAAAGCCAGTGTATGTAGGTTGGGTACTCTGCAGTCTCGGGCATCTACCGGGGTCTGGTGGGTAAGGGGGGGCTACTGTATGGTGCATGGCAGCAAAGGAAGCTCAAGAACCTGGAGGCGGTGGCCAAGAGCACACCATTTGGGAAGCATAGGGTCAAGGACTCTTGCCACAGGAATCCCAGGAAATTCATGTCCTAGACACGAAGGCCAGTCCTGGGCTAAGACACTCCAGCCAATGTGGCTTTTCTCCAAGTTGGGTAGAGAGATGGGGAGAAGTTACTGGAACCAGAATTCTTGCAATTCAAGAAAAAGACTCACTCCCCTTCCACTCAATTCCATGGACCTGAAACCTTTCCCTCACTGAACAAACAAGTATCATTCCTGCTCAGTCACACCATCAAGCTCCCAGAAAGACTTGACACGTGCACCCCTGCCCTCAGAGTACCCCCTCTGCTTCCTCCAGGTGTAGGCCATGTGTCTCACCAGATCTAGGTCAAACCGGATGAACTCCAGCCCGGACACCAAGGTCAGGAAGAGCGTCAGGTGATCATGGCTGCAGACCAGGGCGTTCCTGTGAGACGTGAGAAGCGACATGGTACTTCTGGGTCTGGTTATCAGTGTGGCCCAATCTCGCCAGTGAGCTGTGTTGAAACTAGACACGTGCCAGCCCTACCACCTGGATGGCACCTGGCTCGATGCAGCCATCCCCTGCTCCTTCCTTCCAGCGTTCCTCTGCTGGTCTGGAACCACACCGCACCTGCCTGCCCCTGTCTCCAGAGACAGCCTGCAGCATAAGGCTTGTCAGGCTCTCAGCAGCTGCTATAAATAGTCTAGCAACCCAGTGAAGGCTGAGGCAAGGTGGGGTATTCAGTCGGGCAGAGGCAGAGAGCACCAGCTGCGTACCACCCTGGCCGGCACTGCTCGGCCTCTGACGCTGTACACTATGGCATCACATGTGACAGGAGGCTTTTGGACGAGGCCTGGGGAACTGGAGGCCAGGTGAGACAGAGCGTTCCAGACACTCACCTGACATAGTACTTCTGCAGCAGGGTCAGGTTCTCCTGGAACAGACGCAGGTAGCTCTCTAAGGAGTTCTCATTGAGGGCCAGGTACAGCCAGGCCCGGCCTGCAACGAAGGCACGAGTGACTAAGGAAGCTAGGTCAGGGCGTGCCGTTTTCTCCTTGGCCAAGCAAGGGCACAAAGGAAAGAAAGGGCAGGCAAGGGACCAGGTGTGCCACCAGCCTTTAGGCCCCAGCCTGTGGCTAGTCAGGAACGTCTGAGAGGGGCAGATGGCACACTGCAGAGGGGCTGAGATATGCAGAACATTGTTAACCCGGATACTAGCTCAGGGACAGCACCCAGATTCCTGCTCATATGCTTGGCCTGGGATCTGGGATGAGTTTAGTCCTCTTCTATGTCCTGCTTCCTTTCACCCCATCGTTGATGTGCCCACAAACTGTCACATGCAGGGAGAAGGCGGTCTGGTGCAGGGCACTGGCCTTTTAACCACTGTGGTATTGGAAACCACCAGGTAGTCCTCCCAGGGCCGCCCTGGCCCAGACCTGAGCCCCGGGCTGCCCACAGGAGGGCACGTCAGCCCCTGCTCTGTGTCTCCCTGGCACTACTCACTGCGCCCCAAGTTGGTGGCCACGTGCTGCAGCACCTCGATCTGCTTGACGGCTTCTCTCCGGGTGAAATGCACCACGAGCACCCAGTAACCAGAGGAGAGGTCCTGCAGTCTGAGGACGGGACAGCAGCATTGGGGTCTGGGCAGGGCCACTCACGAAGCGACAGCCAGGGGTCCCACAAGCACCCAGCACGGCTCCACGCCACCCTTCCCTGCCCGACCAGTTTACAGGGTTAACCACAGATAGGCTGTGGCCCAGTCTAGTGAGGCCAATCTCTGGCAAAGGGACAAAGGAAACATGGGAGACATGAGGCGTCTCCCTCTAGCGGCCCGGTGGCCTGGGTCCACACTCACCCATAGAGCAGCGCGTGGTCCAGGTGCTCACACAGGCGCTGCAGGACCTTGTCGTGATTCCGGATGGCAGGGGTCTCATCCTCGCATGCGGCAAAGTAGCTCTGCAGCTGAAAGAGAAATCAGAAATGTATAAATAGGAAGGCTCAGAAGTTCTGTAAGTTCTGTCTTCTGTAAGAAGGCACCCCAGAAAACCACCAGCAGCTGAATGCACCCACAAGGACCAACTGTCTATCTCAACTACCCTGCCCACTGTGGACCCTTGCTGGACGTTCCAGAGGACAAAGGCTGTCTCCTTGCAGCCTCCGTCCCCAAGGACCTCAGTATGCACTTTACATGAGGACATCTTTTATTTATTTTGGTGATACTGGGGATTGAACTCCAGGGCAATCTACCTCTGAGCTACACACTCAGCCCTATTTTATTTTCTTTTGAAAGAGGATCTCACTGAGGTACTGCACATTAGCTTCAAACCTGCAATCCTCCTGTCTCAGCCTCCCAATGACATCTTGATGCTGGGGAAGCATTCATAGCCCCCACACAGAGGTCAGGTGGCAGTAGGCTTCGGGCCAGGCCATCACAAACAGTGCTATCTATATAAATGACACGCACACAAGCGGCGCTATGCAGCATGCCTACTTGGGGCTGGCTGGCCTCTGCACACACTAAGGGCTGATGGACTGGGTCACCTGCTCCTGGTCTTCTTGCCAAAGGCTGACATGGGGCACTGGATTTCCCTAAGGGACCTGGCAGGACTGGATATGGATGCCAGGTTCATGTCAGCCCTGCACCAAAAAGGTCACTGTCCCCAGACTGGACTATGCAAGGCAATCTGGACAGCAGGTGACAGGAACTGCAACTGTGGTTACAGAGGGCCCCAGTCAAGCAAAGACCTGAGAGAAAAGTCTCGCCAAGTTCACGTTAGCATATCTGGGTTGGCTTCTGCCTTTCCAATGGCCAGAAGGGAAAAGACCACAGAAAACAGCACAGATCCCTGAACACTGGCTTCAGGTTTAAACTCTTAGGACAAACACGTTCTCAAGTGTTTTCTGGAAGCAGTGGTCCAGGCAGCTGCAGCAGGCGGGATATATCAACCGCACCAATAAGCATGTGCTCTTGGAGAGAGGTCAACCACTCAACCCCAACAACAAAAATAGACTCTGTTTTCTGTGGCCCAGAGCAAGCCCAGGAATGCCGCTGGCTGGGAACAGGCCTCAGTCCTGCCGGGTCTACTGCACTCCCCAGCAGGTAAACTGGAGCACCAAGAGGAAAGGCTGGTAGAGCTGTAAGACAGAGCCAGGTATGGTGGCACACACCTGTAATCTTAGTATTTGGGAGGCTGAGAAAGGAGGATCACAGGTTTGAGAACAGCCTCAGCAATGTAATGAGACTCTCAGCTACTTAGCAAGACCCTGTTTCAAAACGTTAACATTTTATTTTTTCAGTATTGCGGATTGAATCCAGGGGCATTCTGCCTCTGAGCTACACCCTCAGCCCTATTTTTTATTCTTTGTTTTGAAATAGGGTCTCACTAAGTTGCGGAGGAACTCACTAAGTAGCTGAGGCTGGCCGCGAACCCAGATCCTCCTGTCTCAGTCTCCCAAGTAACTGGGATTACAAGCATGCGCCACCATGCCCGGCTCTTTTATCTCTTATTTGGAAACAGGATCTCACTAGGTTGTTGAGCCAGCCTCAGCTACCTAGTGAGGTACTCCACAACTTAGTGAGACCTTGTTTCAAAATAAAGAATAAAAAATAGAGCTGGGCGTGGTGGTGCACGCTTGTAATCCCAGCATTCAGGAGGCTGAGACCGGAGGATCCAGGTTCGCGGGCAGCCTCAGCTACTTAGTGAGGCACTCCACAACTTAGTGAGACCCGGTTTCAAAATAAAGAATAAAAAATAGGTCTGGGGGTATAGCTTGGAGGTAGAACGCCCCTGAGTTCAATCCCTAGTACCACAAAAAAATTAAAAAAAAAGAGAATAGGACTGGGGGTATAGCTCGGAGGTAGAATGCCCCTGAGTTCAATCCCCAGTACCGCAAAACAAAACAAAACAAAAACAGTAATTGGTGAAAGTTCCCCTGGTGAAAAATAGTACCTAATTGTTTTAAATTGTATTTTTCTAATTAAAGTATACTTGAACGAGTCAGGCGTGGTGGCGCACGCTTGTAATCCCAGCATTCGGGAGGCTGAAACCGGAGGATCCGGGTTCGCGGCCAACCTCAGCTACCTAGTGAGGCACTCCACAACTTAGTGAGACCCGGTTTCAAAATAAAGAATAAAAAATAGGGAGCCGGGCGTGGTGGCGCACGCTTGTAATCCCAGCATTCGGGAGGCTGAGACCGGAGGATCCGGGTTCGCGGCCAGCCTCAGCTACCTAGTGAGGCACTCCGCAACTTAGTGAGACTCGGTTTCAAAATAAAGAATAAAAAATAGGGCTGGGGGTGTAGCTCGGAGGTAGA
>PVLC010025948.1:0-23176 GCA_004027655.1 Graphiurus murinus | reverse complement strand
CTACCTTGAGATTTCACCTAACTCCAATCAGAATGGCAACTATCAAGAACACAAACAACAACAAATGCTGGCGAGGGTGTGGAGAAGTGGGAACCCTAATACATTGTTGGTGGGATTGCAAATTAGTGCAACCACTTTGGAAAACAGTATGGAGGATCCTCAGACGAATGGGAATGATTCTACCATATGATCCAGCGATACCTCTACTGGGTATCTACCCAAAAGAAAGGAAACCAAACTATCAGACCAACGCATGTGTATCTATGTTTATAGCTGCACAGTTTACAATTGCCAAACTATGGAACCAGCCAAGATGTCCAACAACAGGATTATAAACTTTCTAGATTGAATGAGTATATTTTCCCTTTCCTGCTCAGTTCATTTCCTTTATACCTAACATTTTATTTCTCCTATCCTAACTCAGTTTTTCAGCATCTATTGAAATGATCATGTGATTTTTGTCCTTAGTTCTGTTTATGTGGTGTGTAATTTTCTTGATGTGGTCTTTAAATGTGAGTTGCTAGTGTTTTGTTTACAAGTTTTGTGTCTAAGTTCATTAATAATATTGGTCTACAGTTTTTTTCTTCAGCTGTCTTTTTTCTGTTTGGGTATTAATGTGATACTAGCTTCACAAATTTGTTTGGGAGAATCCCATCTCTTTCTATTTCATAGACTAGGTTGAGAAGTATTGGAATTAGTTTTTCTATAGAGTTTTTATAAAAATTGGCTGAAAAATCATCTGGACCTGAGCTTTTCTTTGATGATAGGTTTTTATTACTGTTTCATTCTCTTTGCTTGTTATTTGTTGGTTTAAATTTTCTGTATTCTCTTGATTTAATTTAGGAAAGTTGTATATGTTTACAAATTTGTCAATTTATTATAGGTTATAGGCTTTCCATTTTGTGGAGTATATTTTTTCAAAATATTTTCTGATGATGGCTTTGATATCCATGCTGTCTGTGGTCATAACTTTTTTGTCTCTTACATTAGTAATTTGGATTAATTCTCTCTTTCTTTTGGTTAGGTTGGCTAATGGCTTAATTTTTTTTTCAAGAAATAAGCTTTTGGTTTTGTTGATTTTTTGTTGTTGGTTTTGTTTGTTTGTTTGTTTCTTTGTTTTGTTCTCTACTTCATTGATTTCTGCTCTGATTTTAATGATTTCCTGTTTTCTATGGGCTTTAGAATAAGACTGTTCTTGCTTTTCAAGGGCTTTGACGTGTGTCATTAGGTTGTTTTTTTGTTGATTTTCTGTTCTTCTTATGTGAGCACTCAGTGTATGAATTTTTTTCTCTTAATATTGCCTTCAAAGTGTCCTAGTACCAGGTTCTGTACCATCACGGCATTGGATGATGTGAAAAAAAAATGCTCTTGATACTTTATTCCTGATCTCAAAGAAGTGAGAGGGGAGAAGGCAAGAGAGCCAAATTCCTATAGCAAAACTCAGACTTCCTTTTATTATAGGTTTACAGAATTGTGTCCTTAAATCATTAATTATCTCTGGCTAAGGCATAGGGCATTGTATTAGGAATGCTTTAGAAAATAAGCTGTTATCTGGCAGTTGTGCAAGAGTGGCAGAAGTTGCTCTCTTCTGCTTCCTCCTTTGGACTGTCTTCTACTCTTAAGCAAAGCAAACAAAAGGTGTAGTAAAACAGGAAGAAATAGCTTAGATAGCAAAGGGACATCATGGTCACTGTCTTCAGTTCCCTCAAGAAAGGCAGTCTTCTACTAAAGCAAGCAAAAAGATATAAATCCTTAAGCCAATATTTTTTAGACTTAGAGCAGTTTCCCACATCCCAGAGATTTTGATATGTTGTTTCTCTATTATAAATTGTATCTAGTAATTTTTTATTTCTCCCCTTAGTTTGTCTATGATCCAATCATCATTCAGCAGTATGGTATTCAATGTCCATGTATGTATGTAATTTCTCTGGGTCTTCTTACTGTTAATTTCTAATATCATTCCATTATGGTCTGAAAAGATGTAGGGCAGTATGTCACATTTTTTTTTAATTTGCTAGTGCTTGCTTTGTGGCCCAGGATATATTTTGGAGAAGCTTCCATAGCAGCTGAAAAGAATGTGTATTCAGCTATAGTTGGATGGAATATTCTGTATATGTGTAGTAGATCCATTTGGTTTATGGTGTTCTTTAGGTCTGAGGAATCATTGCTAACCTTTTTTCTGTAAGATCAATCTAGTGATGTGAGAGGAGTGTTGAATTCCTCCAGTATTATTGAATTGGTGTCTATGTGAGACATAATGTCACAAAGAGTTTGTTTTATAAAAGTTGCATCTATGTTCAGATCATAGATGTTCACTATCATTAAATATTCTTGTTGAATTATTCCTTCTATCAGTAAAAAAATAAATGACCTACTTTGTCTCTTTTTACAAGTTTAGGCTTAAAGTCTATTTTGTCTGATACGAGAGTTGCTACCCTTGCTTGTATTCGAGTTTCATTTGCATGGAAACTTATTCCAGCCCTTCACATTTACTGTTTGAAAATTTTACCTAAGGTGTTTTTGGGTAGATAGCATAAAGATGGATTGTAATCTTTAATACATTTTGCCACTTTATCTTTTAATTGGGGAGTTGATACCATTGATAATCAGTGTAATTACTGAGAGATTATTTTTAATTTCTGTCATTTTGAGTTATATTTTCTGATTGAGATAGTGTTTGTTTTTTTTGCTTAGTTGTACATTTGAGGGAACTCATACTTTCTCTAGGTCTGGTGTTTAATTTTATTTCTTTTTGGAATTTATTTCTTGAGTATTTCCTTTAGTGCTGGTTTGAAAGACATAAATTCTTTCAGCTTCTGTTTGTCATGAAAGATTTTTGTTTCTCCATCAAATTTGAAAGATACCTTTGCCAGGTAGCCTAGAATTGACTGGAAATTCTCTTTCAGGGTTTGCGATGTGTTACTCCAGGCCCTCCTGGCTTTCATGACTTTGTTTGAGCAGTCTGGAGTGATTCTTATTGGTTTATCTCTGAATGTCATTCAGTCCTTTACTCTCATGGCTTTTAAGATTCTCTCCTTGTCCTCTACATTAGTCAATGCAATTATTATATGGAATGGTGAACCTTTTTTTCTGATCTTGTCAAGTGGGGGTTTTATGTTTCCTATACCTGTGTATTGACCTTGTTTTCTGTGTTTGATAAATTCTCTGATATTATTTATCTAAATATATTTTTATTCCTTTGGTTTTGACTTCTAGACCCTCTTCTATGCCTATTATTCATAGGTTTACTCTTTTAAAGTTATCCCACATGTCTTTTATGTCCAGTTCAGGCCATCAAATTTATTTTTCTGTATTATATACTATGTGTTCATTTTTGGAGTGGTCAATTTCTAAGACTGAAACTCTGTTTTCCATGTTGTCTAGTCTACTATTGATGGTTTGTATTGAACTTTTCATTTCATTTATTGCATCCTTCACTTCCTTCAGAGCTTCTTTTTTATTCCTGTTCAGTATATCAATTTCTTAACAGGATCTTTCATATTTTTCAGACTGTCTCTAAACTCTTTTCTAAAATCCTGAGTATTTCAACTATTAAAGTTTTGAATTCTCCTTCTGTCATTCTCTGCAACTCTGAGTTGGTATATTCTGTTGTGGGGGCTCATTGTTTCCTTGCTATTCTTCTTTCTCATGTTTTTCAGGTTTCTTACAATTGTATCTCTGTTGCTATCTATCTATCTATCTATCTATCTATCTATCTATCTGTGGAATTCTTATATCTAATTACTCTCCCTTTATGATATTCTGTTCTGGAGATAAATATTTACCTCAAGATATGTCTTAAAAGTGAATAGTCTCAGATGTATGGGTAGTCGCAGCTTCTCGTTAAGTATTTATCACCCTATAATATCATCTCTGGGGTTTGTGTCCCATTTCACCCCTGTTGTTCCACCTGTAGACTCCCAGCACTGGGTTGCAGCTATTTTAGGATTCTGTTAGCCAACTGCAAAGGTGATATTAATGGATTGCAGGTGTTAAAGACCAGAGACCTGCTTGTTGCCTCCAAAATAGGGTGAGGTCTCTAAGGTGCTGTGTGTGGAGTGCTGGGATGCTCTGCCTGTTGGCTGGGATTGGCCTGTCCTTAGTGTCTGGAAGTCCATCCTGTTGTTTCACCAATCTGATCAATCCTCAGCAGTAGGGGTCTAGAGGAGTCAGCTGGTGTATTCAAAGGCAAACTGTGACATAAACAATGATGAAGGGTGAAAGAAGGGGAAGGGGATTGAGTGAGGGATGCAGGAATAAAGTAGAAAATTGAAGTAGAATAAGAATTTAAGAAAGAATAGCAAAAAGATACTGAAAATAAAGGAAATTATAGTAAACAACATCAAATATATAGATATAGTGATAAGAAATGGAAAAAATACAAGGCTTGGGCACACATGTGCACTGGGAGTCAAACAAACAAAACAAATCACAGACAGTAACATGCACATACACAAAAGAATAAAGGAAAATATGAAAAAAAGAGTAGAACCTTAAGAATCACTTAACAGAGTAAGTAAAATTTCCCTGTTGGAGAGGAGTTGAATGTTGTGACTTTCGATAGTCTCTTGTTGAGTTTTTCTTTCTTCTTGGATTAAAGCTTGCTTAGAAGAAATGTGAATGCTGTTCCAGAGCTCTGGTTCAAGTCTCTGCACCCCTGCCTGTTGGGTTTCCTACTTTGTTAATGAGGCAGGGGGGTGGAAGAGCAAGAAAGAGCTGGCTGAGATTGCTGGCTGCTTGGGAGAGGCTCTTCTGGGCTCGTGGTATGGCCCAGTGGCCCAGAATTTACAAGGCTCTTTCAGGCTTAATCCCTAGCACTGCTAAAAAGAGAAAGAAGAAAAAGAAGAGAAAGGATGGATGAAAGAGAAAAACACAATAGGGGGAAGAGAAAAAAACCTACAAAAAAACCACAACCAAACACACAACAGCAAACAAACAAACAAACAAACCCACAAACAAACAAACAAAAACTTCTCAAACTTGGCTTCTGCAGCCCTCTTAGATCTGTGTTTAGGATTCACTTCTTACTGTAGGTTCCCAAACATGTTCCATCCATTCCTACCTGCTTGAAAACCTATAAGAAAGATATACTATGTTCTCCAGTAAGACTCCAGATCAATGTCCCTCTGCTGCATGACAACTAAGCACTGAGTACCAGGTACCAGGCACAGGCCCTTCCATGAGCTGGGAGTCCACGATCTCCACAGAAATGAGTGGATTGGTCAGGTGACTTTTATGCCTGGTATTTCCTCAGAATTTCATGTATGGAGTGCAGCCAAGGTCTGTGTGTATTCCCATCTTCTTTTCATGTTGTCTTTTTTTTTTTTTTCCAGTACTGGGGATTGAACTCAGGGGCGTTCTACCTCCGAGCTATACCCCCAGCCCTATTTTTTTTATTTATTTTGAAACCGAGTCTCACTAAGTTGTGGAGTGCCTTATTAGGTAGCTGAGGCTGGTCTCGAACCCGGATCCTCCGGTCTCAGCCTCCCAAATGCTGGGATTACAAGTGTGCACCACCATGCCCGGCTTTCATGTTGTCTTTTTATTTAGCCACTGTGTAGGGTCTGCACTCACTTTCCCATGGGTCGTATACTCTCCTCTGTGGCCAGGCTCATGGTTGGTCTAACGAGGTAGGGAAGGATGGGTTTGTGGGTTTGGTTGCCTTTTTCTCTCTTGTGTTACTACAGGAGTGTGTAATTCTGTGCCTGGTGTCCTTGCTATAAGTGGAATAAATATCAGGTTGCTGGATATGAGATTTTTCTGGGGTTTCCAAAGTTCTTGCCAATTGGAGGTGAATGCTTTTGTTCCTGTTTCACATCTTCACTTGCTCAGGGATTTGTTTCTTTTTTCTTTTCTTTTTTTTTTTAATTTTTCAGCCTTGGTGTTTAAACGTGTCTTTGTAAATATTCTTTAATTTCTCTATTGCTAGTTCCCACCTTTTATGAAGGTTACAGCTTAACTCAGAGTTCCCAAGATGAGTTAGAGGCAAGCTCACCTTAGGATCTTACACTGTCACCATCTTCTTCCCCTCTCTAACCCCTATTTTAATAAACATGCTTTACAAATAAGTCTGAAAAATTTTTAAGCAATCCTTATTAGCTATAATTAATGCCTAGATTAGAAAAATTATTGCCCTGATATAGGCTTTCTCTTTAATAAGTATAAATGACACAGAGGCCATGGTCTTAAGTTCATAACTGTTGAAATTCACCAAGAATTCTGCAATTGGAATCAATTGAAGAAAGATTCCTGAGAGAAGCAAAATTTTCACTTTAGCAACAATTAGTTTTACCTTAGTAAAAGTTGTTACTAACAACTGTAAAAGTTGTTATTTTTCTCCACAACCAGATCATAAGTTAATATCATACTTAATTCTGAACATTTTAGAAAGACTATTCCTAAGTTTTATTTTTTTTTTACTCTAAAATATTCAGAATTTTTGTTTGGTTTTATAATACTGGCGATTGAACCCAGGGCTTCACATATGCCAAAATATTCAATCTGAAGTATTTGATCTGAATAAAATTTAGTAAAAAAAATCCATAAATAGTCATGTACCAAATAACAATGTTTTTGATGGTGGCTGTACCATACAGCCCATGTGGATATCACGCCATGCCACATAGGTTTGGTAAGTATACTCTATGATGTTCACACAACGAGCTCACCTAACAGACTTTTCCAAAACCTATACCTATGGTTAAGCATATATGCTTGTAATCTATTTCTGATCTCTGCTGGCACAGAGTACAATTGCTTCTGTCATCATAAATGACTCCAACTCCCCCACCACCACCACCAATCTCATCAAACCTGCCAGACACTGACCTAGGGCTGCCAGTCACTCAAAAGGATTGGGTGATACTCCTCTAATTCCTCTCTTACTCCCTGCAGATGAACTTGCTTCCAGTTTCACTAATAAAATTGAGAGCCCAAGTTTGTACCTTCACCCCTATAGTACTACTGCCCTTAGTCTCTTCCACTTCTCTCTAATGTGTGAGGAGAGATTCCAAAATTCCAAGGTTAACACTCTGTTTATAATACATTCCCTAGGTGTGGAAAAAGGGGAACTGCACTGTGTAACAAGTGGGGGTTGGGATGAATGAGGAATGAAGTAGGATAGGAGAGAGAAATAAGTAGAGAAAAAAATGGGGGGGGGGAATGTAGCTTTATATCTCAAAACTCCATGATCACCCTCCCCTTTATGCAGAAGGCCTTTTTTTTTTTTTTCTCCAAGCCTAAATTCTTTAACAGGTTCAGTAAATCTGTGAGCACTAAAAGTCCAGTTAATTCGTGACTGTTTTGTTAGCTTACAGAATATACCTAAACTGATCAAAAGAAGTCTAAAGTAATATATTGTTCAAAGCCTAAATGCTATTGATCAGCTAGATAATGTCAGCCTGAAGATTCTAAGAACCAGACCACCATCCCTGCTCTGTGTTCCATATCAAAGGAATCTAACTCATCAGATTGACACACCCTTTATACCTCTCACACTTACTATTTTCTCACCATTTACAAGGTTTTCAATAAAAGAAGAGCCATACACTCCCAGAGGTGTCTCTCCTCTAATCTCTCACTCTGGAGGTGTCCCATATCTTCCCTTGAATGTGTTTGCCTAAATAAACCTGTCCATTGCTCTATTCATTGCCTCAGAATTTTTGTTTTTCAACCCATGTCTGTGCCAGGACTCTTTTTTTTCCCCCTCATTCTCAAATACTAAGCTTCTATACTTTTCTTCTTTGGAGTCTCTTTTCTGTGTACTTCCCTGTGTCCAGGTCTCCTTCCAACTTGGAAAAAAATATAGTAATCCTCCATCCCTTTTCTTTACTAAACTACTTTTTGCCTTCTTCCTCAGAAATTGTTTTGATCTACTTAAATCCAAGTTTATTTCATACTAAGTAATTACAGTTCACTTAACTCCCTTCTTATCAAATTGCAAAAGTGAACTTTGTCTTTTCCTTAGATTCCTTAACATTAGTTGTTATTCAACCTCCTAACATTTCTCTCTCTCTCTCTCTCTCTCTCTCTCTCTCTCTCTCTCTCTCTCTCTCTCTCTTTCTCTCTCTCCCTCCCTCTTTCTTTCCCTTTCTCCCCTCTCCCCCCTCCCCCTCTCTGTCTTCCTCTTCTTCTCCCCTCCCTCTTTCTCCTGTCTCCTCCTCTTTCCTTTCATACTTGGAAAGAAGCTTAGTTCTGACTATTTTTGGTTCTTTCTCTATAAACTCATTGATTCTGCAACTATTACCTTTATGAAGAATACTCTCTAGATTTTTATCTCTGGTATGAAAATGGTTGCATAGATGTCTTACCTCTGACATTTGTGGAACATCATTTGGACATAACATAACAGAAGTGAGCACACACAGTCTGGAGACTGCAAGGTATAAATTCTGACTTCACCAAATGTAAGAAATGAATCATTGGGAAGGTTTCTTACTTGATCTTGAGTTTTCTATTTTACAAAATGAGAATAATATTTAATAATTGTTTCACTAGATCCTTGGATAATTCAATAAATTATATAAAAACACTTATGTCCAGTGGGATGTACTGTCACATGTCTGTAATCCCAGTACGTGGCGTGGGTGAGACAGGAGGATTACAGGTTCCAGGCCAGCCTCAGCAACTTATAACCTGTTTCAAAATAAAATAGGCCACTTAGTTCCCAATAGCCAAAACTATTTTAATTTGAGAAGCAAAATAAATGATAATAGCATTGCATTATAATCCAAATACTAGAATAAATATTCACCAATATATCCAGACATAAGTAAATGACTGAATAAATCAACAGGGAAGAAAGGACATATCTTCCATACTGTTGAGTCCCAAATATTGGTAGCTACGATACCCTCCAATACATGGAGCTTTATTCCACTATCCATGTGAAGTATAAGCTAGATTCAGTAACTTGCTATCAAAGAAAAGAGTACAGAAGAGGGAAAAATAGTAACTTTGTGTTCTTCTCAGAATTTTCTACAGCTATAATCTAAAAGATCGACCATGTGTTTTCTTATGGGTCTGTGTTCAGTCCTTATGAGGCTGGGGACCTGGGATCTTAGTGCATGGCAGTGGGAGATGGGGAGAGGGAGAGCACGTGGGCTGTGCTCCTCACATCATGGAGGCGGGGGGCAAGAGGAGGAGTGTGGGGAGGAGGAACCATATATAATTCCTGAGGCAGAGCCCCCCAGGTACTTTCTCCAGCCACACTCCCCAGATAAATCCTCTAGGATTTACAACCCTCATGACTCAATTATACCAACCCTAAATATTAACAAATGAGCTCTTTAGGGGACATTTTATATCTGACTATAACACTTTGTATTATTGAAATCTGTTGAGCACTAACCAAGTAATCAAGTTTAACATCGCCAGTGATAAGTCAGGCTGATAACAAGTTTCCTGCTATCATATTTTGAGAAGTGGGCAGCTCTCTGGTATTCATAAAAACACAGAACCTTAGTCCCAGCATGAGAAGATATCAGACAATCCCAGACTTAGGGAACTTCCACAGAATTCCTGAGAACATTCTTTAAAGGGTCAAGGTCATGAAGAGAAAGTGAGAAGAGACTCATTGAGAAACTGTCACAAATCTGAGGAGATTAAGAAAGCATAATGACTGAATGTCATTTAGTACTCTGAGTCACATCTTGTAATAGAAGAAGGTGTATGTGAAAACTACAGAAATCAAAGTAAACTTCACAGTTTTGCATCTTTGTTAATTTTCTAGTTTCTCACCAAGGTGCTATGTTTATGAAAGATAGTAACATAAACTGTGCATGATGGCACACACCTGTGATCTCAGCACATGGAAGGCTGAGAAAAGAGGATAGTAGGTTCAAGGCCAGCCTCAGCAACCTAGTGAGACACCCAGCAACTTAGACCCTGTTTCAAAATAAAAAATAAAGTAAGATGACATGTAGCTCAGACATAGAATGCCTCTGGGTTTAATCCACAGTACCTCCCACAAAAAAAGACATTAACATGAAAGGAATCTGGCTGAGAATAATAAAGGACTTCTTTTTATACCCTCCCAGTTTTTCTATAAACTTAAAATTATTACACAATAGTTTATTTTAAATAATCTTCATATAAATTCTTTGTATTGCCACATAGTACATACTCAGTAAATGTTTGCCTTATTATTTTCCCATGGTTTCTCAACAACCTCTTCTCGGTGGTAGTTGAACATAGGCCTTTATACCAGTCCTTCTCATCTGTAAACTTGATTTGAATATCTGGGTTTTGAATCTCCTAAAATGTTCCTTTTCACTTTGGTCTCCAGACACCATCCTTATCAATCACTCTTCCAGCTGTATTTTTATAACTCCTACACATCAACTGTAAATACCGGTTTTCCCATTCCAGCTAAGCCACACCTCATACTTTTAGCATTTGTAACTGTCTTGTCTTGGTTATCTTGAAATTTCCTTTACTATTGCAGCCTCTTCTCTCTGTCTCATTTCTTTCTTTCTCATTCAGCTAATTCTTCACCTTTGGGAACAACCAGACCCTTGAGTTTACATTGTTCTTGTTCAGTCCATTAGCATGGACCTGAGTATCAGGATTTTAGCAGTACTTTTGCTTGTATCCAGAATTTGCTCATTTCTTTATTGGTAACTGTCACTCCAGCCAATAGCCCTGGCAAAAGAACCTTGTTTTCCTGATAAGCAGTTTTTCTGGAAAAAGTCACAAAACCAAAGTAATTGACCTCACTAAACTTATACCACATCTGTGGCAGAGATGGAAGATTGTCTATAGCTATAGACTCTTTCTTTCTTTAGTAATGAAACCCTGACATTCTGCTGGTTACATTGAGGATAAAAGAGATTACATTGACCAGAGTCCTTTGTGGATAGATGTACCTAGCATGCCAAAATATATGTAAGCAAAAATTTTGTAAGAGAGCCAATGCCACTGGCAAGAGCTTGGTTGGACTTTCTGCCTCTTTCTAGCCGTCACAGGAGGATGTGATACACAGTGATGCAACATCTATCTTGATCCATTATGACAGAAGCTGTCAAGTAGAATGGTGAAGCAAAACTAGGATGTGCCAGGGCCCCTCCTGACTCAGAAATGTCAGGCAAACCCTCATCTGCCTGCCTCTGCATTTCCTGTATACAGAGATAAACAGATTTTCTACCTCATGACTCCTATATCCCATCTTCTCACTCTACAGTGACATCTCCAACTTAAATGAAATAGATGGACATAGTCTTCAATTTTCTACTCTTTGTCTTTTACAGTTTTTTTAGTGGGGCATCATATTGAGGTATTGAAGATGGAACCCAGGAGTGTCCTATCTCTGAGCTATACTCCCAACCCCCCCCATTTTTTAATAGGGTCTCACTGAGTTGCTGAGGATGGCCTCAAATCTGTCTCAGCCTCCCAAGTACTGGGATTAGAGGTGTACACCACTACACCTGGCTTGCCTTTTACATTTCTTTCAACTATCCCCTCAGATTTTTCTTTCCCCTGTCTTTTTTCTGCATCTTCAGTTTTTTAATGAATTGGTTTCTTCAGCAAACAAGCATGTAAATCCTTTTCTGAAAGGAAAAGGAAGATAACTACCACTTCTTTCTTATTCTTTTAGTTTTCTATTTTTAGTAGTTGTACATCTAAAAGAGGGGCCTCCTAAGTCTTGCTTTTTTTTGCTTTCCTGCTAACCTTTATTCAGCCTTCAGTCTGAATTCATACAAATTTTATATGTACAAATTGTCTATGAAATCAAGAAGTCACTCCTTAATATTTTCTTAACTTGACTTCTGTATCATTGTATTCTCTTATTTGCCTGATTTCTGATTACTCTTGGCCCCCTTCCTCCTTCTGCAGTCTTTGAAAATCACAAGCATAATCTTAAAATTCAATCACAAGACCAGAGAGGCCTGACCCAGGTCACATTGCTCTTTGAGTGAGCCTACATTTGCTTGGATAAAATTTAAGATCTTACATATGGTTCCAAGAGCTTTCCTATGCTGTTGTTTTTCACTAACATGAATGAGGAGGAAGGTGTGAAAAATGGGGTAAGATATGAAGAGAAATACATCAAGAGTTGTGTGCATGTGGGTTTCTATAATATTGAACCTCACTAGGAAGCATAATTGTAATGCACTAATAAAACTAATTTTTAAAAATTCCTCCACCTGAGGCTCATCAGTCCTGGATACTTCACTGTGCCAGCCTAATTCTCCATGTGATTGTCTCCTGCAATTCCAGAGGGTCAGAAAGGGAAATAGAGCCCCAGTTCCTCATGTCCAGGACCACTAATATATTTGCTTCTGTAAGACTGATTGATTATTCAAGGAAGGAGGACAGTGGCTGTCATCCCTTGCCCTTCTACTACAGGGGGATTAGGGGTAAAGCAATGAGGCAGGAGCATCATATTTCCTTGTTAATTTTATGAAAAATATTTTTTTCTGTCCAATACAATATTATCATCATTTCTTACCATAAAGCAACCTAATTTTTTTTTTTTAAACCTTCTATTAAGGGATCTTTATATTATTCATTATTTTGTTTAATGGCTTCTATATAAGACCTAGGAAATATATAACTAAATCAGATTTCACACATTAAAAAATGTGTTTCCTCTGGAAGAATGCTGTATTTTTTAAGCTCTGTTTGTACTGCTAGGAAGTACAAAGTTCAGTCTTATTCTTACACAGAGCAGCTTCCCTTTGCCTTTATTTCAGGAAAAAGCATTTCTGCTTCTGCCTTACTACTATTCCCAGTGTACATTACTTCCCTCTTGATGTGGCCTGTTTTGTAAAGTTGGAATATAAGCAGCCACTAATTATTTGAAGGTAGGATAAATGGTATCTGTATAAAGATATGTATACAGCAGTGAATGCAGTGATGTAGAGAAAATATTGGAAGAGAAATGAGCTCTCTATGACTGCCTTTAAATTAAATTTTCACCATTTAAACTTTGTAGCATCTATAGGAGATAGATTAACTCAGTATGGTAGGATCTAAGGTAAAGATCCAATATCAGAAGTAATAGTTTCAATGCTGTCTGTCTTTCCAGATACTGGCATTTCTTTCTCTTGTGTATATGTGTGTGTGTGTGTGTGTGTGTGTGTGTGTGTGTGTGTGTGTGTGTGACTACAAAATGAACCCAGGGAACTTCTACCTCTGAGAAACACCCCCAGCCATATTTTAGCCATTATTTTGAAACAGGGTCTCACTAAATTGGCCTGGAAACTGTAATCCTCCTGTCTCAATCTTCCAAGTACAGGGTCCACAGGGGTGATCCACAACCCCAGGTACCTACATTTATTTATTTATTTATTTATTTATTTATTTATTTATTTATTTATTTAGAGACAGGATCTCTCTAAGTTGCTCAGGTTGGCCTCCAACTTGCAAACCTCATGCCTTAGCTTCCCAAGTTACTGAGATCACAGGTGTTCACTACCACACTAGCTTGCTCACACTCTTTTTCACTTCCCCCCTTTAAATTATTGGCAATATCTGTTGAATTCTTTGCATTTTGACCTCTCATATTCCCAGTCATAGTTAGCTTAGATCATAGCATTACTTCCTATCTTACATATTTTCTGTTTTATTTGCTGGACAAGAGTAAACAAAGTGGGCCAGAGTGAAAAGATCTGAGAGAGTTGTATTAATATATGTGAGACATCCTGTTACTACTCCCATAAATGAGGCTGTGGGGAAATCATAAGTACTTTCTGATGTAAGTGGGACAATACTGGATTTTGAGTCATTACTGTGAATTCTCAGAATCTAATGAGAAAACTTAAGTTATACCCTTAGAGATGAGGAAACAGAGTCCCAAAGAGGCAAAGTAGCCTCCAGTCATGATGGAAACAGACCTAGGCTTTGCACCTACTAAGAGTAGCTCTGCAAACAGCCACTCTGTAAGTTCTGCCTGTTGCTTACTGCAAATTACCTTGTGTACTCACTATATTCCCAGGAGGTAAAGATGATTATTACATTTTTACAAATGATTAAGGAAGAATTTAAATTGAAAAAAAAAATCAGAATCACAAAGATGGTTGCAGTAGAGTAATGACCTACGATTCACCTTATACTCAGAACCTTATGAATATGTTAATTTAGGTGACAAGAGAGACTTTTCAGGTATTATGATTTGCATTTAGAATGTCCCCCAGACCTCATATCATAGACAAGGCAGACATATTGAAGTCAGGGCTTAGTTGCTGAGGAAGGGGTTCCTGGGGGTGTGGCCTTGGAGATTATATATGTCCCTGGCCACTAGCCCTTTGCTCTCTCTCTCTCTGCTTCTGGCTTCCCTGATGTGAGTGCAGAGTAGAGGCCCTTTGCTCATGCTCTCTCTCTGCTTCCTGCTCCTATGCCATAAGCTCCACAGATGTGACCCAACCTGACATGGACTGCAACCTCTGAAATATCCATAACTGTGAGCAAATAAGTCTTCCTTCTTCTAAGTTGTAGTCATCAGGTATTTTGGCCCACAGCAGACAGAATGCTGACTGAAACATGAGCTTAAGGTTCATGCTATAGTTTGGGTCTTAAATGTTCTCCAAAAGCTCATATATTAAATACTTGGTCACCATCCTATGGCATTATTGAGAGGTTGTGGAACCTGTAGAAGATGAAGTCTCGTGGAAGGAAGTTAGATCATTGGGAGAATGCCCTTGAAAGGGCTATTTGAACTCCTGATTCTTGTTTACATAAGAAACTAATATAACCAGGTTTAAGAATTATATGGCCATTTGCCATTTGACCAATCATTCACAAGGTTTCTCTTCTTGATTCAAATGAGATATGAAATCATGTGTTTCCCACTGGGTATTCATTCTATCTAGGACTGTCAGAATGGCTCAATGCTCTTTCCAGAGCTATACTTTGTGAGGTCCTTCACAACTTAGTGAGACCGTGTTTGAGAATACAAAATAAAATAGAACTGGGGGTGTAGCTCAGAGGTTCAATCTTCAGTGACACAAAAACAATAACAACAACAAAACAGAACTCCATCTTTTCTAGAAAATTAATATATGCCTCTGCGCTAAGGCCATTCACAAAAGTTATTCTTATAGTCATGTAAGTATCAAAGAAAAGTCCTTAACTACAAATTGGATATCTAAAAATTTATGAGATCATCTGAGTTTAAAACAAAATTATGAGAAAGCTTATATAACTGACTTCCATATTTTCCTTGAATTGGTAAACTACAGCATTTAAAGGTTAATTTCAAAAGTCAGGTTACCAAACAGATTTCATAGTATAGAAAGGAAGTCTCATTCCTAAGTATCATCCAAAATTTTTTCTATCACTAGCCTTTTATGGTATTGCGGAAGCCTTATTTCCAGTTCATATTTATTTGAGGTAGATTTACTAGGATTCTATTCTAGCTGTGGTGTTCAAGCACTTTCAGTTAATCTTTACTGTTTTTCTTCCCATAGCATTCTTCATAATGGCATTCATTTAGGGGTTTTAATCTCAATAGTACTTTGAGTGACTGTCTTCAGATAAAAGGTATAAAATATCTTTAATGAGTGTTTTATAGAATATCAGTCAAATAAGATGTCAACATGTGAATCTGGTAAATCAAATAAGTTTGGGAAACACTAGGAAATCAGAAGTTAATCAGATTCATTACTAAAATTTTTATGTTCATGAACCTTGTAATTTTCCAAGAGAATTGGCATCCAATTTAATATTTTCCAAATGACACCAGAGCCATCTTCAGGGCTCATCATATGGTTCTAATGTTCCAAAGACTATACTTTGAGTAAATCTCATTTGAGGCAAGATCCCAGATTCTTTATTTGTATTTCCATATGGCTCAGAGTCCTTATTTGATAATATGCTTTGGAACATGATGCATCTGCCCATGTTAAACATGTTACGGAGCAAATATCTGGGGTCCCATCTATGAAAGGGAGGGTGTACTTGTGCCTTGCCTGTGCTTGTTGTGCCCCCTCTCTTTGTCCAGGTAGGGGTCCCATATATATCCCAAGTGTCATTGGTATCTCCAATTGCCAAAACACTGTAATTCCCCAAATACTTGTGACAGCCATGGATGGATAGTGGCTATTAGAGCCAGGCTTTTGAGAAGGAAGCCATCCTCCCTGTTACAATCCCTCCTCCTTTTCTTTCTCAGGATTACTCTCATTTCTGTCTAGCAGGGCCAAAGACCCAGCGTCCCTATCCAGACAACGATGGCCATCAGGGATGGTCTTTCCCCAGTTCACGTTCTCATAGAGCAATTTTAAAAGTGTCCCATTTTAGTCGAGGGTAAAATGGATGGGTACTCACTGGGGAACCTCACAAGATCAGGATAGGTTCCCTTGGAGCCTCAATATAAGCTGTGGCACTGCCTTAGCAAGCTCAGGAGAGGTCCAGAATTCACCCTGTCTGCCCTACACCGAGACAATTATAGGGACAATTCTCTTCCCCTGAGTTTCAGCAGTAACTAAGCTTTGGCCAGGGCCACTCCACAGTCACGAAGAGCCTCATGGAGTAGGATCCCCAGTCATCTGAGAGGTTTTCATCCTGCTTGGGGAGGGTGACTGACCTGGCAAGATGTAGTAGTGTCAGACTATTGTTGAGAAGAAGCCCTTATCGAGTTTCACATGTGGGTGCCAAAACTGTTACTGTTTGGGATTTACCATGGGTCCTTTTCTAAGCTTAGTATAGAAATAAAAAGCCAGAAATCTCAGTTACAAAGCTAAGAAGTTTATTGCAAAGCAAAAGAAAAAAATCACCACACTTGAGAAAAAGGTAGTGGAGTGCTCAAAAGACAGATACTCCTGCCCCTGAGACTGTGTGTTTTATATTTAGGTCTTGTTTCCTTATCTTTACAAAGATAAGATGGTCTTGTCTGACATCACAGAATAGGATATCATAAATCAGGGTATAGCTTTGTCAGAAACTGGGTTGAGGGGATACATGGTGTTTTCCAATCCCTCTTTAAGTCCCAATGTTTGTGGCCTTTTAGATCACATTTATCTTATCTTTGTTGCTATGCCAACAGCCCACCTGATGCAGCAGTACATGGAAGCATGTGAATCATCTGCCCATGACCAGGTCAAAACATATCTACCATTTTGCTGCTTGTCCACAGACTTTCATAAGAATTTATTTCACACTTCTAACCTGTTTCTCAATCCAGCTTTTTACTTTGTGGAAAACTTCAATGTTATCTGAACTATTCACTGTGCGGTCTCTTCTCCATATCATTTATAAATATATTCTAAAATTTTCTTTTGATCAACTTGGCCATAAGAAAACTCTTTGTTGTCCTAACATGTTACCCTGGCCATCTGCAGAAGGAATTTGTGTTTTGTTTGGTGCTTTTATCTTAGTTTTCATAGAGGGTTATTAGGAAAAGCACTCCCTGAGACACAGGGCTGTATTTACTGTAAGGGTCATATTTAAACCCCTTAGGAAAGACCCATATGCTTTTGTTTTTATTGTTAGAATTAGGAAAATAGCATGTTTTTGCCTCATCAAACTGTAAATGATTCCCTTTTTGTTTTTAACACAAGGAATCTTAAAACCAGATCAGGGCTCAACTAGAGTCATGTTTTATTCCCTTATATTCAGAATATATGTTATATTTTTACCTCTTACTAGCTTGTGTTAACCTCCTACTCTTTATTTTCTCTTTTGTTATTTTGTATTTATTTTTTTCTGTTCATAATAAATTGTATGTATTATTGTTTAAATCAAACCCAAGTCTCCCCCCCTACCACCTATTTTTGGAATAATTTGGAAAATAGAACAAACTATAAAATATGATGGAAGGAAGAAAAAAATATTTTGGTCACAAGCATGACTGTTGGAAGCTATGGTACCAAATATAATTGATGCTGGGATATTGCTTAACATTCATAGATCAATTTGGAATCTCATAAACCAAGTTCATTATAGCTGATTTTGTTTGTTTTATAATGATGTCATTATACACAAGAAAAGAGCCAGTTCCTTCAACTATCTTTATATGCTTCAGTGAAAAATCCACATCAGCCAGGCACAGTGGGGCACACCTGTAATCTCAGCACTTGGGAGGCTGAGTAAAGGGGACAGTAGGCTAGAGGCCAGCCTGAGCAACTTAGGGAGACCCTGTTTCAAAAGAAAAAAAATTTCCTCATATTTTTATTGGCCATTTGTATTTCTTCTTTTGTGAAGTGTCTTATTTACATCCTTTGCTCATTTTTGATTGAGTTATTTGTTTTCTTAGCTGGGAGTTTCTTGAGTTATTTGTATATTCCAGATATTAGTCCTCTATCAGAGGAGTAGATGGCAAAAATTTTCTCTCACTCTGTGGGCTCTCTGTTGAGGTTATTGATAGTTTCCATTGCTGCACAGAAGCTCTTCAGTTTAATGAAATCCCATGTATTGATTATCCCTTGTGTTGCTTGTGCCTTTGGAATCTCATTGAGAAATTTTTTACCTGTGCCTATGTGTTGAAGTGTTGAACCTATGCCCTATTCAAGTAGCTGCAAGGTCTCTGGCCTGACTTCCAGGTCTTTGATCCACCTTGAGTTGACTCTTGTGCAGGGTGAGAAAGTGAAATTTATTTCCATTTTCCTGCATATGGTTAATCAGTTTTGCCAACACCATTTGTTAAAGAGGCTATCTTTTTTTTCCAGTATGTATGTTTTTGGCTCCGTTGTCAAAAATCAATTGACTGTAAGTGTGTGGGTTTGTTTTTGAGTCTTCTATTCTGCTCCATTGGCCTATATGTCTGTTCTTGTGCCAATACCATGATGCTGTTTTAATTACTGTAGCTTTGTAGTAGAGTTTGAAGTCAGGTATTGTGATGCCTCCTGAATGGTTCTTGTTGCTAAGAACTACTTTGGCTATTCTGGGCTTTTTGTTGTTCCAAATGAATTTAAGGACTAATTTTTCTATGTCTGTGAGGAGTGACCTTTGTAATTTAATGGGTATTGCATTGAATCTGTAGATCAGTTTTGGGAGGATGGCCATTTGGATGATATTTATTCTGCCTCTCCAAGAGTATGGAAGATCTTTCCATCTTCTAAGGTCTTCATCGATTTCTTTTTTCAACTTTTTATAGTTTTCCTTATAGAGGTCTTTTACCTCCTTGGTTAGGTTTATGCCTAAGTATCTTATTATTTGGGATGCTATTGTGAGTGGAATTGTTTTCTGGATTTCTTTTTCAGTGGATTTATGGTTGGCATACAGGAAAGCTTCTGATTATTTAAGATTGATTTTGTATCCAGACACTTTGCTGAATTTACTGATCAGTTCTATAAGTTTTTTGGTTGACTTTGTTGGGTCTTCTAAGTATAGTATCATGTCGTCTGCAAAAAGGGATAGTTTTAGTTCTTCTTTCCCTATTTTTTACCCCTTTGATTTCCTTCTCTTGCCTTATTGCTCTGGCTAAAGTCTTGAGTACTATATTGAACAGAAGTGGTGATAATGGACATCCTTGTCTTGTTCCTATTTTTAATGGGAACTCTTGCAGTTTTCCTCCATTTAATATGATGTTGGCTGTGGGTCTATTGTATATTGCCTTTATGATGTTGAGGTATGATCCTTCTATTCCGATTCTCTGCAGTGCTTTTAGCATGAATTGGTGTTGGATCTTATCAAATACTTTTTCAGCATCAATTGAGATGATCATGTGATTTTTATCTTTGATTCTGTTTATGTAGTGAATTACATGGATTGTTTTCCATATGTTGAACCAGCCCTGCATCCCTGGGATGAACTCGACTTGGTCATGGTATATAATTTTCTTGATGTGGTTTTGAATGTGCACTGCTAGTATTTTGCTTAGCAGTTTTGGATCTAAGATCATCAGCCACATAGGCCTTCATCATTAGCAATCAGAGAGATGCAAATCAAAACTACCTTGAGAATTCACTTTACCCCAATTAAAATGGCAATCATCAAAAACACAAATAGCAACAAATGCTGGCAAGGGTGTGGAGAAGTGGAAACCCTAACACATTGTTGGTGGCATTGCAGATTAGTGCAACCACTTTGGAAAACAGTATGGAGGATCCTCAGATGAACAGAAATGAACCTACCTTATGATCTAGCAATACCACTTCTGAGTATCTACCCAAAAGAATGGAAACCAAACTATTAGACCAATGCTTGTCTATCTATGTTTACAGCCACACAATTCACAATTGCCTAACTATGGAACCAGCAAAGATGTTCATCAACAGATGAATGGATTACAAAACTATGGGATATGTGCACAGTGGAATTTTACTCAGCCATAAAGAAGAACAAAATCATGTAATTTGCAGGGAAATGGATGGAACTGGAAAAAATTATGCTAAATGAGATTAGTCAGTCACAAAAATTAAAAAGTCATGTTCTGTCCCTAATATGTGGAAGCTAGGGAGAAAAGTGGGACAAAAGAAAGACTCTAGACAAAGAAGGAGAAACCTTAGATTAGCAAAGAAGGTGACTTAACTGAAAGTGATGGGGGATAGAAAGAGAAATACCCCATGGCACATGATGTACTTTGACTAACATATCAAAGTCAATCACTAAACTAAACTTGAGAAGAGGGAGGGCAAAGGAGTGGGGGAGGACTTGAGGAAGGGTTAAATGAGAAATATGTACATGTATACCTTTACCAGCTTGTACCTAACAAAGATGTATTATTAGAATGCATTAATAGAGAATAAATAAATATACAGACACACAGAACAAGAAAAAAAATTGAAAAGACTAAGAGTGTGGTTCAGAGGTAGAATGCCCCTGAATTCAATTTCTAATACCAAAATGAATACTGAAAATGTGGCATATACACACAATGGAATTTTACTCAGTCATAATAAAGAACAAAATTATGTCATGTGCAGAAAAATGGATGGAACTAGAGAACATTATGCTTGGTGAGATCAGCCAGTCACAGAAAATTAAGAGTCATATGTTTTCTCTAATATGTCGAAGCTAGAAAGAAAATGTGAAACAAAAGGGAATTTAGATAAATAAGGAAGCCAGTAAAATAGTGGAAGGGGGATTGTGGGAAAAAGGTGAGGAGGAGAAAACAGGAGAATGGATGAAGGAAACAGTTCAAATGATTCTATTTCCATATATGAAGTCATCACTACCAATCTCACTATCATATACAGGAAGGGTGGCAAGAATGGGTGGAATCCAAAGGGAAACACACCAAGTGCTGTGTGCATATATGTCTTATCACTTTGAACCTCACTATGATATATAATTACAATGCATCAATAAAATTATTCTTAAAAATATTAGTTTATATGTAAAGTAGTATTTTTATCCTCACATATAGATTTGTGTGTGTGTGTGTGTGTGTGTATTTCAGCTTTACTGAAGTATAACTGAAAAATACAATTATAAAGTTTCATGCATTTAAAGTATACAACATGGCATTCTGACATATGTATGTGTTTTGAAATTATCTCCATAGTGAAGTTAATGCAATCTCTTGTATATACAAAAATAAACAGTGGAAATACCATCTCTCCCCTCTCCAGAGATAGTTCTTAAAAAGAGGCAAATTCAGATCCCTTTCGATCTCTGTGAATTGTGCTTTAAGATCCCCCACATATACCTTATATTTTCAGACTGAGTTGCCCAGAAGGTAGCTGGGAAGCCTCTGCTTCCAGACTCGGTGCTCAGGAGCCAGTGGGCATGGGACAGGCGCCTACATTGACATTCTCAGGCAAAGCCTACCTGCTTCTACAGGCTGGGCTGGTTCTTGGTAATGGGTTAATTTATACATTCTGATTTATACATTCTGTTCTGGACAAAGAATACCTATGCAAGGAGTAGGCTCCAGTTCTAACTAGAAGGCATACGCCTTCAGTAGGCTCAGTTTTGAAGTTGGAGATAGACTTGTGTCAGGGGCGTGGTCCGAGTCCAGCTGTGGTTGCAGGCAGTGAGATCTCCAGGGAAGAGAATAGGAGTGGCGCCCTTATTCAGAGGAGAACAAACAGCAAACAGCAACTCTATTTAGCAAACCCCATCTCTTATATAGGGTTCTGGGCAAAATGGCCCACCTCCACCTCAGCATGACGTGTGCACGAGTGACACACTTTGCTTAGTCAATGCACGTGCATTACATTTAGTTTATTGTGCATAAACTATACCCAATGTGCATGTGTGAGATGTGTATGGGTCTGTGATTGCGTGGGAGGCCTGCAAATTCTGCGCTATGATGGGTCATGCCCTGTCACGGCCAGCCTGCACTCCCTCTGGGTCCCCATAGCTGGCCTGAGAATTCAGTGATCATTAATATAGCTCTGGCATTTATAGTATGTACTTGCCAGAGATCCTCTGCTTCACACATTTACATTCATGGGCACAGCCCAGACCATTATGGAGGAAAACATTATAGTTCCTACAGCATTAGAAAATAACTCAGAGATCCTCTCATCTTTCCTTCTTTTTTTTCCAAATGAGAATACCAAATCCCAAGAAGTGAATTAATCTTCCCAATACAACATTGTGGGTCTTAAACAAATGCCCACTTATTTTGCTAAAAGCAGAATCTATTTTATGCATAGTACCAGAAAGCAAGGCTTTATTATCATGTAATTAAGATCATCACCAATGCTCAAAGTATAGGAATCTCTGAAGGATCTTTATGCAATGCAGATTCTGACTCAGTAGTTCCAGGCAAATCCTGAGAGCCTGCATTTGTAACCAACTCCCCATGGCAGCCTTCACTTTTGAATATGGAGTATTTATAGGCAGCACTCTCGTCCAGTGTATAGGCACATGAGCTTCCAGAAACCTATTCAGGACTTTCTACCACGAATAATTTCCTGGTATAGTAAGAAGTTGACATCAGAGAATTCTTTTGTAATTACTCAGACAAATGGAATTTCTTGTGAGTGCTCATTTCAGAAACAAAGTACAACTAAGAAGATGAATCATTTACATATCCTCTTCTATTTGTGTTAATGCACAAATTATATTCCCTAGCATCCTTGGCAAAGGAACCTATCATGGTTAAGAAAGTTCACATCTGCATTTCCCACTCAGTTGGAACATGCATTGCTTTCTCTTAAGTAACAACTGGCATTGCAAAATTAGGACTAGGCAATTAGCAAAATTTTCCCTGGGAACATAACTACTAATGTTCACTGATAACAAGTTTCCTTCCCTAACTCACATCATTATATCCTGTACACACCACTCATTCATGGGTCTCTTAACCTTGGCCCTGCTGATATTTGGGGATTAGCCATTCCTTGCT
>PVLC010025947.1:0-23223 GCA_004027655.1 Graphiurus murinus | reverse complement strand
TCTGTGTCAGGCATTTGGGTCACAGCAAGGAAACAGTCAACTGAAGCAACATTTATGTGGTACACTGGGAAAAAATGGCCACAGTATTTTGTAGCTCCTGTCATCAAATGCTAGAATCCATTTCTCTACGTCTTAGATAGGGCTTTGGCATGTAACTGGCTTTGGCCAGGGAATATTAGCAAATGTGACACAAGGAAGGCTTGTAATCCCCCTCTGGCTGATGGAACTTCCACCATCGTGTGACCTACCTACTGGGAAATGGCAGGCGGGCAGCCATCACCTCCGCTGTCATCCCATCAGCTGCCAGACATGTGGCTGAGGCCACCCTAGACTATCTGGTCCCAGCTAAGCTGACCAGAACAAAACCACCTTGCTGACTCTTGGAATCATAAGCAAAGCAAAGAGCTCTTATTTTAGGCACTACATTTGGGGGCTGTTTGTTACGTTGCAAAAGCTAACTGATATTGCTCTGATTACACAACAGGGCCCACCATAGGGAAAAGGGTAAAATCACTCCCTGGCCTTAGATCATTAGTTATTCAGAGCTTAGTATATGCTTATCAGCTTCAGAGATCAGGTATATCGTTGGGGCCAGGATGCTAGATAGTAGAAATTACTATATATTCTACATAGTAGAAATTAATGATATAAAGGATAAAACTGCTGAGGAGTCACTGGAAATAGCAAATTCCCAGGAACCTTAACTTGTTAATCACAGTGATTCACGCTTTCTTCTGCTCCTCACCTAAGTGCTCTCTCAACAGCCACAGAACTCATCCTTAGGACAAAGCAGAGATGTGTAGACGGATGTAGCACCCACATGAAAAATCAACTTGGCTCCAGACTGATAGACTGACCTGGCCTTCCTCAGAAGCTAAAGTGGCCTCACATAAAAAAGAAGGGAAAAAAAAAACTTTTCGAAATGTACCTAAAGTCAATTAACATTCCTAAAGCCTTAGCCCCCCTTTCTAACAGCCCTGCTCACCTGAATAAAAACTGGTCCTGTCCTTTGTCCGGGAGCCAGCCTGACACTCTCCTGGGCCAGAGCTGTGTCTCTCTTTTGCTCTAGCAAGAAGCCCCAGTAAAAACTCTTGTTCCCCTTGCAGTTGTATCTCTGTCTGATTCTTCTGATGGAGAGCACAAGAAGGCGCTGGTCCAGCACCAATTACAGCTATGTAATTGTGCACTGAAACACAATTTAAGGGATATCAAGATAAAAGACTTCTCCTCAATTCCTTACAATCCTTTAAGTGAAGGAGACAAGGCACAGAAATAGCTACCACAGTTCAGTGCAATAGTTGCTGATATATTAGTGTGGTGTTAACTCAGTAATCTTTTAAATGTCCTCTTCCTATTGTGATCAATTTGTTCATGTAGTTTTTTTTTTTTTTTTTAATTGAACTTAAAAGGAGCGACTTAAAAACCAGTGAACCCATATCTGCCTACAGTGGTAGTTCCAGGAAACAGAAAGAAGACATAAAATCCTCCCACATCATTTCTTCTGAGCCTGTAGGAGAGGGCCAGCCCAGCGAAATCATTTCATTTACCTTGAACTACCACATCAAAGTCAGGATTCGCGGATCTACCCAAAGTTATCTACATTATCATTTCAATTAAACATATGGTGAGGAATCTAATGAAGAAGGTCTGAGTGATGGCCACAAAATCAATAAAGTCTTTCTGGACTTATTGATTTAGCATTCTCCATGCAGGAGAATTGATTTATGTCCTCAGATTTATTTTGATAACTCAATGATAACTCCACTATTCCTAAATTAATGTCATCTTTTCTTCAGGCCAAAATTTTTTCTAGGCAAGGAAAAAACCTTATATCAAGCCAAACTGATTTTGCTAAGTAATTCCACAGCTAACAGGATGCTATAAATCAAAGAGAACCGTGTGCCGCTATAATTGTAAATCATCCGTGGCATGGAGAAGTACAACGGCATTTATTTGTCAGTATTGCGATTGAATCACACAGTGCCTCTTCCCTGTCAAAATTCATATCCTCCAATATAAACCCTATTGTCTCATGTGCAATTTCATAAGTGCAATAGATTGTTTAAAAGCCACACTCATTTCCATATCCATAGCTTTAGATTCCAGAATGTAGGAGACAGATAGTTCCCAATGCCTAATTAGCATGATCTTATTGAATGAGATAAGCCATTGTCTTTGTGAGAGGAATATTCATCTCAGACTTACACAAGCAAGGCGATTAGTCAATGCCATGTAAATGGGTATATTCTCAAATGCTTTGGGGGGGGAAAAAAATGTATTTTCTAACCAACCTACAAACCAAATGGAAAAACAGAGAAATTTTTCAATAAAAGGATGAAGTAGTCCAATTAATCACAAGTCCCAGTGAGCCTGCCTCCTGCACACCTCTGCGGTCTATGCAGTCCTCTCTATCGACACGGCCACCATCGGGTCCAGGGGGGCACCGCTGCTCACCGGATACTGCCACAGCCTCCCGGCTTCCCTCCCACCTCCACTGCTGCCTTCTTCAACTCTTTGATTGAACTCAGGGGCGTTCTACCTTCAAGCTATACCCCCAGCCCTATTTTTTATTCTTTATTTTGAAACCAGGTCTCACTAAGTTGCGGAGTGCCTCACTAGGTAGCTGAGGCTAGCTGCGAACCCAGATCCTCCGGACTCAGCCTCCCAAATGCTGGGATTACAAGCATGCGCCACCACGCCTGGCTCTTCAACTCATTTTCTACATTGCATTCTTCCAAAATGCAAATCAGATCATGACATTATTGCCTACTCCTTCCCATAGCTCTCAGACTAAAGGAAAATAAGTTATCGAAGTGGTCTATGAAGCCGGGTGTGGTGGAGCATGCTCGTAATCCCAGTACTTGGGAGGCTGAGACAGGAGGATCGCAGGTTAGCCACCAGCCTCAGCTACTTAGTGAGGCCCTCTGCAGCTTAGTGAGACCCTGTTTCCAAATAAAGAATAAAAATAGAGCTGGGGGTATAGCTTGGAGGTAGAATGCCCGTGGGTACCTAAAAGAAAAAAAAATGTCTATAAGATCCTTCCTACCTCTCCTGCCTCAGCTTACCCAGACTCTGTGCTCTTTGTCCCGCACAGGCCAACTTCACTCAACACCTGCACTCGCTCCTGAGTCCCACACACGCCAGCTCCGAGGGCCACAGTTTGCCATCGCCCACTTTCCTGTAACTGGAGGATCAAGCACTACTTCTCCAGGAAGGGCTCCCTGGGCCCCCAAATGCGTTGGACTCTTGCCTAATCTGTACTTCTCCTTTCTAGCCCTTGTGATTCTCTGTTTAGTTTCTGCCTTCCCTGTTAGACTGCTACTCCTTAAGAAAGGGGACAACGATGTCTGTTTACTCCCCTCTCCCCCGTCCCTGTCACAGTGTCTGGCCCACACTGATGCTCAGCCTGTTAGGTAGCTGGGCAGATATGAGGATTAGGGCTCACCCCACAAGGAGTGACACCTCAGATGATGAAAGCCACCTCCTTCCGGGTCAGATAGTACCTTCTTCAATCTAAAAGGAACCAGGTGTGACCTGCCTAAGGGGCTTTCCAACTAAGCCCGTGAGTTTCACTTAGGTAGGGATGGGAAATTTTCCAACATGGCAAAACCAGCACAGGCCACTAAGCTGTGGTGCAAAATAGGACTAAGCCCCCCTGATACGTAATACATGAGGAGGGGAGATGGCCAGGTGTGTGATGGTGAGTCTGGATTGTCAACTTGACTCGATTATGGAACACCTAAGGTTATGTGGCCGGGGGTGGGTTGGGGAGATGACTGGCTTATGTGATCGCAGATTGAAGGGGAGCCCTGTCCTGAATGTGGGCAGCACTGTTCTGCTAGGCTCAGGACCTGGATAAAAAGGAGAAAACTGCATGAAGGGATGTGTGGTTCTTCTTGAGAAAAGCACGTCTGCTCTTGTCTGAGGTATCAGCTTTCAGCTCTACAAACTGGACTTCCACCATCGTTTCTCTGGAGAGTTTCCTGGCCTTTCGCTCTTGGACTGGGACTGCACTGTCTGTTGCTCCGATTCTGAGATTCCAGCTCCTGGGCCACCTGGCCTGCCGCTGTCTCCTCCAGCTCCCTGCGTGCAGACAGCCTCTTGGGACTACTTTACTTTGGACTATAAGCTGATGTGATAAATCCCCTCTTACCATATACATGTCTTCTGAGTTCAATTACGCTAGTGAACCCTAAATAATACACCACACCAAATATAAAAACCCACCACGTGGAAGATGCATGCTAAGTCCCCTCCTGGAATGGTCTGCTCCCACAGTTTTCCGGGGTGTGCTCTACTTTCATTTTTCTAACATGGCCTCCTCTCTTAAAACTGCTCACTCGCTTCACTAAGTAAATCCTTCATGTATATCCTGTCTGTGTCTCTCGACTAAAATCTTTCTTTTGGGAAGACAAGAACCAAGGAAATGTCGCCCAGGAATAGCCTGTGTTTGACCACTCTTTCTGAGACAGGGCACACCAGTGGGGCCGGGCACCAGAAGAGCCAGGACTTCCCTGGCACGGGTGGATGATTAAATCCAAGAACACAGCAAGGGCCTCTGTGGGGAGGCAGGGCCCGGCCGGTGGTGCTGCTGCGACTATGGGTCCACCTTCCTGATTAATGAAACTTCCTTTCCAAAGAACTTCAGTCCATCAGGAAAACGGCAAACATAAATGATCTGCCACGTACCTTTCACCTAGATTCACCTTTCTTCACCCTTCACCCACCAAATTCATTATTAATGTCTTCCCATATCTGCTTTATCTTTCTAAGCACATGTGGGTACTTGTGCATGTACCATATACACATTTTATATTCTTCTCCTTCTCCTGATCCTCCTCCTCCTTCTCAATTTGAAATCAGGGGCCAACATCATGACCCCTTACCCCTAAATCCTTCAGCATGCTTCTCCCAAATATGAGGACCTTCCAAAGCCACAGTGCTTTGCAAATTTATCATTGATTAAATTTATCATAGATTAAATAAAATTCAGGAAATTTATCATTGACACAATATTATTATTGTATAATAATTGTCATCATTAAGGAATGACAATCCGTATTTCATTTTTTCAGGCTTCATCCATGTATTTAAACATCTTTTAAAATTACCATTCTGGGGCAGCTTAAAAAACTTCGTCTAGCCAAATGGGTAGACCCTTGTCCCAGAAGGTCTCTAGAGGTGGTGAATTATGAAAACACAATAAAATCCCAAAACTGGGAAGAGTTTCAGATAAACTCCTAGGTTTCCTCTGAACAGAAGCAAACCACCTCAGCACAACTCCAGGATTGGTTTGGCCTCTCAGAAACAATCCCCTCCAGGTTAAAAACTTAAAATCAGATCAAATCCATCTTTAATGCATTTGTTTAATGCATCGAGCTCATTTCCAAACACACGTTGCATCTCTCCTGACTGGACCGAGATGAGCTATGGGAACAGCTAATAAGGGCAGGGACAGGGGCTGGGCTGGGACAAGCACCACAAGGGGACCCTTGGTAAATTAAATGGCCCGTGGGAGACAGTTCACGCTCGAAAGAGCAATTTAAACTATTTATGATCGCTGATGGGCCCTGAATTAGTTATAACTTCCTAAAGAAGAGATCTTGAAATCATCACAAAGGAGCCTTGAGGGTGGCTGCTCAGGCTGGCTGGAGGTCAGGAAGGAGAATGAGCTATTAGTCTGCATTAAGGGGCCAACACCTTGGTAATAGGGTGCTGGTGTGAAATACAAATGCAGGCAGCCTGACCTTGACTGCCATTCAGGTCTGAGCACTTCATCGCCAGAGGAAATGGAAGAGGCCGCAGGAGGGCCGAGGGGTGGTTAGCGGGTCGGGGAGAGCTCAAACCTCCACATGAGGGAACGTTTCATTATACACGCAGCTAGTTAGGAAAGAGCGAGGGGAAGATGCACAGAGGTGTACATGGAAAGAAAGGGATCCAGAGGTGACTGAGTGAGGCCCCAGAGGTTCTAAATTAGACTTTGGTAAAACATCCATGTGGTTGCTTTGGAAAGGGAATTTCCAATGGATCAACAAAATCTTTTTTGAGAAGATAAAAGGTCAGGCTCAGCCAAGCTATTCCAAACACCAAAATAAACATGTGCCTGTTTGGAACTGACAACAAATTTTAACATTTATGAACTGTGTTTAATCTAGGAAACTAGACTAGAGTCCTGAATCCAGTTGTTTTTGGCTGTTAGGGGTTTTTTTTTAAAAATGCCATCAGCCAGAAAGGGGAGACAGAATACTTACTGTAGGACAGAAGAAATAAAAGAAGTAAGTTAAAAAATATAACTTTCATATAAAAGCCTGGTGCTAAATTTCCTTAAACCCTAACTCCCCCTAAACCAATTCTCTCTCCCAGGCCTGATTCTCTCAAATTCCTGGGAAATCTGTAAATCTTAAAATTAACAAAACAAAAACAGAAAAGGTGCAATTACCTTGTGCACTGTTTAAAAAAAAAAAAAAAAGTAGATATCTTGAGAAACCTATAATCCAGGGGACTTCCCAGCTTATTTAAGGATCAAATGATGGAGACCACGATCAGCCTAAGGATCCATTAAATGACCAGATCACCATAAACCCACTTGTGACCACTGGACTGATGTCATCCTCACATACCTCCCCATACCCCCCTTCACAGAGTTTCTTTAAAAAGAAGAGCCATAGCCAGGCATAGTGGTGCACACTTGTAATCCCAGTACATGGGAGGCTGAGACAGGAGGATTGCAGGTTGAAGCCAGCCTCAGCAATTTAGTGAGGCTCTCAGCAACTTAGTGAGACCCTGTTTCCAAATAAAAAATAAAATAGGTCTGGGGGTGTAACCTGGAGGTAGCAGGCCCCTGGGTTCCATCCCCAGTACCAAAAACAACAACAAAAAAGCCATGAGCCCCCAAAATGCACCTCTCACTCTAGAGATGACCCACATTCTCCCTTGAAAGTGTAATCCTTACTTTTCTAAATAAACCTCTGCCCATGTCTCTGACTGGCAGGTGCTGCAATTCTTTTTCATCGCATAAGCCGAGGGCCCCACCCATCCTGAGTTATGCTCCCCTCTCTACCCACCACTGGGCCCTTTCAGGCCTTTCAGGAAATCAACCCTTCTTCCATGGCAAGACCAGGGTCAGCAAAGTATGGCCCCAGGGCCACTTCCAGCCTATTGCCTGTTTTTATACTATTAGCAAGCTAAGAACGAGCCTTCCGTTTTAAAATGATTGAAAAAAATATTCAAAAGAAGTATATTTTTCGTGATGGAAAATTACGTGGAAATAAAATGTTGGTGGAGTTTTTTGAAGCAGAGTTGTTACCAGAGTCCTAGGCCACAGGCCTGACTCTGGGGATCCAACAAAAACCAAACAGAAAAGGCAATGGTGAAAGGCGGGAAAGGAACTTTAATCAGTGTAGCTGCACTGGGAAGATCGGAGACCCAAGTCCTTGTGACCCAAAGGTCCTCCTCTTATTGGGTTCTTGTCTGAGAAATTAAAGAATTAATTGCCAGAAAATAGAAGGGTAGGTATAGAGGCATACAGATTTATTTTAAGGCAAGGAAAGGTAGAAAACAAAAAACAGCTCTCTCCGACACAGGGGGAAGGGGTCCCTGAAAGAGAGTAGCCACTGGAGTTCTTGGGAGGTGAGCTTTTCCCTTATTGAGGTTCCCCATCTGCTCTTTTATGGTTGGTCGGAATTGGATCTTGGGGACCCAATATCTTTCGCCCAGTTTCCATCCTTAATTTGAATCTCTGTTCCAAAGATCAGCCCTTCTCATCTCCTGGTACCACCTGTCTGCTCCTTCATCCTTTTTCCTTTGATCACTCCTGGGACTGAAGTTTTGTATTGACTCGCACTGTCATCCCTGTATCTATTAACCTTCCCTATTTTTGTTCTTTATACTTATGGCCTCTTTTAATCCTTCCTGCTCCAAGTTCCTCTGCCCTGCCTCACTTGGCCCTGTTTTTCAGGGGCTGGCAATGAGTTTGAGGTTTTGTAGAAGGGAGAATGAGAACAAGGGCTGGGGATTTGCATCGCCGGAGGCTTTGTATAGCTGCCAAAACAGGTGACCTTGATCAGGTGTGGTCTGGCCCATCATTATCTCCGGATTAGTCCGGTGGGAGTTGCTGCTACCTGTGGGGCAGCTTCTATATTTATCACATCCCTCAGACCTGTTGTTCCTGGAATCCAGGGTGACTCAGAGCAAGGGAGACAGATGCAAAATGGAGGCAGAGATGCCAAGTCTAATCCTGCCTTTAGCCACCCATCAGACATTTGCAGGCGAAAGTGAAGAGTCTGAGTCCTTGTTACATGGTCACATTCTTTTCAGTAGTGTCCGGCTACTTTTGCACTATTCCAGCAGAACCAAGTACCATAATTGTGACAGCTGTGTGGCTCACGAATCTAAAATGCTTATTTTCTGGCCTTTTGCAGGAAAAAAAAAATCTGCTTACCCCTACTCTAATATGTTGTGTAAAATATTTTTAGTGTGGCCCAAGCCCTGCAGAGTCAACAGCTCCAGCATCTGGGACGCAACTGGAGGGACATTTAAGCCTCATGCAATGTCCCAGGCCTGAGCCCCTGGTGAGCAACAGGGGAGATGCTTCAAGGAAAGCAGGTAAAGGGACCAAAGGGAACTCAAGAGCTAGGAAGAAGGATCATACACCACAGCCGACCCCAGCCGGGCTGTCCAGCACCAGCTGTACTCTTGGACAGGCTCCCCAGCAGTCTGGAGTCAGCCTGCCCAGAATCCTCGACTCCCCAAAAGAATTTAGTGAACATGCAAACGCTCTTTGTGCCCAGAATCCCCCCCAACACTGCATTTCCCAGCATGTGAAGCACCCAAGGGTGCAGTACACATCTCAGCTTTACAGTATTATTTAATTCACGTAGATTTAGTACACAACATCGTGAATCCCTCAAAAATGAAATTTTTATATACAATAATAGTTTATTATCCTGGAAAAGAATAAAGCCACAGAGATAGAAAGAAATATCTTGGCTTCTATGAGCATAAGTTTCAATGGAAATTAATTTAAATATGTAACATGAGTGGAATTATACAAATTCTATTTCATCTGTGTGGTCTTTTTTTTTTTTTTTTAACGTTTGCTAAGAAAAACATACAACTTTCACCTTGGCTGAGATGTGTGTTCCCACACTCTGCCACTAGGGGGTAGCATGACCCATTATTTTACCTGTTTTCAACCTCCCAAATATTCCTAAAACCAATGTGTTAAGATTCCTGGGGAAACTTGCAAATATAATAAACATTTACACAGTATATAACAAAATATATTATGTATGCTACATACAGAATTATGCATTATAGTATATTTTGTATATAGTATTATACAGTATATATTATAATATTACACATTATATCAAATACAGTAACAATTGTGGGTTGTGTTATAATATATACTTTGAGAGAAGGTGGGAATCTATCATCTACACAGGTAAATAAAACAAACCTCAATGGAGCAAAAAGAATTCCGTTAGGGTTCACCTGTTCCTATTAAAGAATGAGAGTAGAATTTAGAGTTAAGGGCAGGATAGGTCTACAGCAGCCTTCTCAGCAGCAAGCTCCCAAAGACTTAGACCACCTAGACTGATTGTCACTGACTGGCTCAAAGAAGGAGAGGCAGGTCAGGAGTCACGGGATGTCCAGGATCAGTAGCCAAGAAGTCTGAGAGATGCTCAACCTCAGTCCAAAACCAGGAGACTTTGAGAGACAAAGCCAGAGGGTGGAGCCCTCACCACACCAGGGCGCCCTCAAGTCTGCGGGGGAGTGGAGAGCTGCAGGTGAAGCCGGGTCAAGGGTCCAGACCTATAAACAGCAGTGGCCCACACGCCGAAATAGCTCAGTGGGCCGCACAGGTGGAATCTCAAAAATGTGATTTAAGAGCACTTCCAAATTAAGACTTGGAGTGGCAGGAGGAAGATTGAAGCTCCTGCTGGTTCAGACGTTCTGAAACATAAAACCTTGAATGACTGGGGGCAGTTAGAAGACATCTCAGTCAGTCTCCAGCATGTGCCTCTGGAACGAGGATGGGAAACCCTAGAAGTGAAGAGCCTTCCGGAATCAAGTCTGGATGGTCAGGACAGTTCTAATGCACACGCCCTTCTCAGCCGGGGAAGCTGTCTACTGCACGGTCGGCACACAAGAGCCATGTGCGTCCTGCTTCTTGGCACACCTCATACTTCTCTCATGAATCACCTCATTTAATCCCCATGAAAGACCAGGGACAGGCATTCATATCATACCCATTGTAGAGATAGATGAAAAACAGAGAGCTTAAGTCACTTGCCCAAGGCCCCAACAGTGAGCGATGGGACTTCACACAAAAAGCTCTTCTCCCTCCAAATTGCCTCTTCCTTCCAATATACATTTGCTGCCTCCAAATAGAAGTATGTGTGTAAGAGGGGAGAGGTGTGTGAGAAGGCGAGCTTCAATGAGAGCCGAAGATGTGTGTGTATTAAAAAGAAAATAAACACAACGGGTTGTTTCAAAGGCTAATGGGAATCAGAGGACATGGTAAGAAAGGGAACAGGACTAAGACAAGGAAGGAAAGGACCAGCTTCAGAAGGCAGGAGGAAGGGAGGACACAGTGCTGAACTCAAAAGTGCCTCTCCAAAGCAAGCCTGAGAGGCGCCTCCTGCATTTGGTGGCCAAAAGTTCCGAGGGAGTCTCTGGGAACAAGAAATGTGTCTGGTGCCTAAGGGGAGCCCAGTAAAGAGCTGCGGAACGAATGCAGGAGGAAGGCAGATTTCTCGACTAATTTAATGGCAAGAGGACTGCAGTGGGAGTTGGGGGTTCCAGAAACTGCACAGAAACAAAGAATCTGACGGCATCCAAATGAGGTTCCTCTCCTGAGCTGCACAAAGCTACAAACATTTTTTGCCTAATTGCTTAAGCCTCAGCACCGCCAGAGCCTCCAGCTGGTCAGAGGAAGCAGTTTGGTCTCGGTTGCTGAAGCCTGAAGGCTTCTCGGGAGCCCAGCCTCTGCTGGAAATTCTTCTCACATTTATCACTCTTTCCCTCTTCCTTCACCTGCCTTCCAGTTGGGCTTGTGGCCATTTTTTATTTTTTTACAGTCAGAGACATATGTTCATATTCTCTCTCTCTCTCTCTCTCTCTCTCTCTCTCTCTCTCTCTCTCTCTCTTTATTTTTCTTTCTCCCTTACTAAAGACCATAGCAGGAGGGGTGGGACACAGCAAACGCCAGGCTGCTGTCATCACTTCCAGGGTGTGACAAACTGTACAGGGCATTTGCTCCCCCCACACCTCCCTTCCTCCTGCCTTCTGAAGCCCGTCCTTATCTTCCTTCTAACCCCTGTTCCCTTTCTCGCCCTGACCTCTGGCTCCCATTAGCCTTTGAAACAACCCCATTGTTTCTGTTTGTTGTTTTCTATTTAATATAAACCAATCTTTGGCTCTGTTGTGGCTGACAGAGGGAAGAACTACAGGTGACTCAAGAGACCAGGCCAGGACTCTGCCGGAGAGATGAGTGACAGGGGATGGGGTGGCAGGGAGCAGGGCGATGTGGGGTGCAGGCCACCATGAACCCTGCAGTGTCCCCGGACTGGGCTACTGGCTGCAGCATATTGTGCAGGTTCATATTCTCCAGTTTCCGTCAGAGGTGGAGGCAGATGAGATGACCCCGAGCCAGATACTCCAGGTCTGCTCAGGTGTATCTGAATTACCTCTTGCATCCCTGCTGCCTATCGGTAAGAAATAAGTCGGCTCCATGTAACTGGTTGCATATATCTTCTGTCTCACCAGACTCAGGCAATTGGTAAAACTGCAGCCCAGGATGCAGCAGGCAGAGTGTTTGGACTCCTCTCCCTGCTGGATGGCACAGTGAGGGTCTCTGCTATCCACACAATGGGAAATTAGTGAACCTGCTGCACAGCCTCTTGGTTGCAGGATGGAGGCCACACATCCAGGCTTCCCGGTACAGGAGAGGAGAGGAGGAAGGGTCCGCTGCTTCTCCTCTTTCACCGGGAGAACAAACGTCTTCCTGAAACCCACTAGCAGGCTTCTTCTTATAAGTCACAATCTCAAACTGCATTGCTGACCACTACTAGCTGCTTAGGTGGTCGAAATACCTTGACCTTCAGGGTCAACAAGGAAAAGGAGAGAAAGGTTGTGAATGGCTATGAGGTCAGCTTAGGAATCGTGTCTGCCGGCTCTCTGAAGAGTCTGATCACCGTGGAATCTCCTAATGCAGTAGTGTTCCTGCCTGCTAAAATCTCGTCTCCCTCTGGGAAGGGGCTGAATCCCCAGTCTCCGCACACGCGCCTCCAACATAACCCTTTGATAAATCCCCGATCAGTGAACGTGCTGCTGCTACTGCTGTGGCGGCTTCCCCAGGCTCCTGGGGCCCCCGGCAGGCTGAGCAGATTGTGGCTGCAGCAGGGTAATTAAATGTGCCGCCTCCTTTGATCCCTGAGCTCTTCTGTCTGAAATTCATCCGGATGGAGTGGAAAGATACCAGGCGAGTATGTCGCTGCGCCTTCCCTAATCATCAGAAAGGGTTAACCCATTTCAGGCCTCCCGTGATCAACAAAGGTTGGCTGGCAGGAGTATCTATTTGGTGCCTTCAAGGCAGGCAATTGTGGGAATTAAGAATTAGCTCTCTCCCCGACTGTCCCCTGATACAGTTAGAATAAAAGCAGTAGTGACATTGCCAACGACCCAGATGTTGGAGAAGCCTTGGATTAAGCCACAGAGGCCCTTGCCTCCAAATCCTATAATAGTGCATTAACACAGACTCAACCTGCAGAATTGGATTTAAATCCAGCACTTGAATGCTCATCTTGCCGCGGCCCCTTCCCCACACCTAATCTCATTTTGTCCTCGGAGTGTTGGAAAAAATGGTGACGCCGCTGCCCAGAAAGCAACCGGGCGTGCATTTTTCACGTTGAGAAAGACTCTTAATAAAGCAAAAGTGCTTTCAACGCAGAGGTCTCTTCTCGACATTCTCCCTGCCTGGGTGATAAACGCCTCCTTACAGTGCCCAGCTCCTGTGGCCTGCTGTGGACAGGGGCTGGGGACAGCCCAGCTGCCCTCTCCTGGGCACAAGGCATGGGACGACGCTGGGAGGCCGGATCCAGACCCACAGGGGACACAGCAGGAGGAGGGAGGAAGACCAGCACGGGGAAGTGGCCCAGGTGCCCTCTCCCCACCCCTCACTCATCCCCGTCAGTAAGACAGCCCTAAGCATCGGGCGGTGATCATTTGCTGAGCATTTACACTGCGCTTGAGAGCATGGCGCATGTTTTCTCATCTCACCTTCTCGGTCTCCTAGAGCCTGGATGCTATTTGTCCCCATTTTGCAGATGAGGAGACTGGGCTCACAGAGCTTGGGTCCCTCACTCGGCATCACACAGTAGGTGTGATGGGTTGGAAAGCCTGGACTCGAACCCATGAAAGTCCTGAGCTGCCCGGGCCAGTCCACATTAGAGCAGGGTGGCAGGATGGAACCACCCGGCAGTCTCCACGATCCCAGGGAGGCCACTTAAATCTGGACACAAGTGCTGCAGGCCAAGTGCCCCTTCCTTTCTGCATTAACCTCTAACTAAAGTTGGCCATTGCCCTCAACTATGAGTGTGAGTGTGAGTGTGTGTGTGTATGTGTGTGTGTGTGCACGTGTGTGTGGCACTGGGGATTGAACTCAGGGCCATTCTACAACTAAGCTACACCTCCAGCCCTATTTTATTTGCTATTTTGAAACAAGGTCTCACTAAGTTGCCACATGCTGGCCTCAAACTGGCTCTCCTCTTGTCCTAGCCTCCCGAGTCCTAGGATTACAAGAGTGTGCCGCTGAGCCTGACTGCCCATGGAAAAATGAAAAGTCCCTGTGATTTTTGATTCCAACAGAAGTCACAGATATTTAATGTCACATTAATGTTGCCATGTATGAAATATAGTCTTTATTATAACTGCATCAAAATTAGGGTGACTGCTGGGTGTGGTGGTGCATGCTTGTAATCCCAGTACTTGGGAGGCTGAGACCAGAGGATTGCAGGTTCAAAGCCAGCCTCAGCAACTTAGTGAGGCCCTCTGCAACTTAATGAGACCCTGTTTCCAAATAGAATATAAAAAATAGGTCTAGAAGTGTATATAGCCCAGAGGTAGAATGCCCATGGATTCCATCCCCAGTACCACACAAAAAAAAAATTAGGGTGACTTAGCAGGGCACAGTGGCACATGCATGTAATCCCAGTAATTGGGGAGGCTGAGACAGGAGGATTGCGTGTTCAAGGCCAGCCTCAGCAGCTTAGCAAGACCATATTTCAAAATTAAAAAATGAAAAAGGCTAGGGGTGTAGCTAGGAGGTAGAATGCTTCTGGGTTCAATCTCCAATACCAAAAAAAAAGAAAGAAAGAAAGAAAAGAAAATAGGGTGGCTATAAGACTATTGCTAGATTTTGTTATTTCATGGGTTAATGCAGAAGCCAAGTTGTCACTCCATTCACAAATTTTCTTTTGTTCTGTTCTTCAGTGTTTGGAGAGCCATATTTCAATGTGATATTTTCCGTTGTAGTCATGTGTGTTATAAAAGAGATCCCCAGGCTCCGCCAAACACACAGGAAGATGAAGAGTGCCTGCTACCTATTCTGTTAGGCAAAAGTGCTATATCAACTCTGGAAATAGTCTAACGCTATCTCACTTCACACGCTTGTGTCTTCTTTCCCCAAAATAAATTACCAGCTCTTGAGAGCACAGACAGAGTCAAGTCAGATGGTTCTTTGTTTCTCCTATGGGCTTAAAAAGAGCAGTCACTCAACCACTGTTTGTTGATTGACTGGCTAATAGAAATCCTTCAAGCTTCAATGGTCTAAGGCCTGTATGGCATTCAGTGATCAGGAGACAAACAATATGGCAGGAGGAGGAAAGGTTTTGAGACCAAACCTTCTGGGTGGTTCACAAACCCTGGGGACAGGGTGTCGGAGCTCACTTCTTAGAGACTAAAGATAGCTGGGAGGGAAAAGGGCCCTTTGGAATTTTCCATCAAGATTTATAAGGTAGGGCAAAGTGCCCAAATACCATGGGAACTGCAGCAGATTCCAAGCTGGGGAGATATTCTTGGACAAGGTGGCATCTGTATGAAGTAACGCCAAACAACCTGGCAAAATCGTGCGCAGAGAACCCCACCCTGCACAGAACCTCATCCCATTCCTCGCTCTCTGGCACTGGGCAGCTGAGGAGAGTCCTGGGGCCTTCGGTTGTAGCTGATATCAAGAGACTGTGTGTCCCATTCTGCCTGTTGTATAAGTGCCCAAGACTTCAGAGCATAAACAAGCATTGTTTTATTTGGCTTTCAGACCCAGGGAGCCAGAAATCCAGGCATGGGGCAGTTGGGGGGTAGGGGGGAGGAGGGTCCTTCTCTCCTCCATGAGATCTGCAGCTTCCAGAGTGGCTTCTGACCTCACGTGACTGGCTGGTGGCTGGTGGCTGGTGGCTGGGCTGGGATGCTGAAAGACAAGATGGGTCAGAGCACCCACACCTGGCCCATGTGTATGGGTTAGGTTCTGACAGGGGCACCCCTGGGTGGAGGTGGGAGGCTCTGGAGAATGCCAGCACAAGAGCACCAAGTGGAGACCCCCCAGCTGTGTCTGACCTCCCCCTGTCACCACACCCTACCCGCTGGGAAAGTCACCTGTCATCCCAGTACTTGGGAGGCTGCAACAGGAGGATCAGTTTTAAGGCCAGCCTCATCAACTTCAAGAGACCCTGTTTCAAATTTTTTAAAAGAATGATAAAAGGGCCTGGGGGTATAGTTCAGAGGTAGGATGCCCCTGAGTTCAATCCTCAGTACCAAAGGGAAGAAGAAAAAAAAAGGAAGAGTCCAGACCCTATCCTTTAATAGAAAGAGTGCCAAATAATTTTGGAGCCAACTTTTGCAACTTTCATCATCCTCACCAAGTAAACATTAACACTGCCGAGCTTAGAGACTGTATGGGGAGCCATGGGCAGGCCACACACAGGCTGGTCTCCGACCTGAGCGGGAGAAGAGGGGTGCAGTGTATGGCCCCAGAAAACCCCTCAGGGTCCTCTCTTGGGGCACTTCCAACCTGCTGCCCCTGGACCCAGTCTCTCTGACAACCCTTTTCAAATGAAAAGGAAGCCCCCGCTGGGCATGGTGGCCCATGCTTGTAATCCTTGGGAGGCTGAGACAGGAGGATAACGGGTTCAAGACCAGCCTCAGTTATTTAGTGAGGCCCTCTGCAACTTAGAGAGACCCTGTTTCAAAATAAAGAATTAAGCCAGGCATGGTGGCACACGCTTGTAATCCCAGTACTTGGGAGACTGAGACCGGAGGATCGGGGTTCACAACCAGTCTCAGCTACTTAGTGAGGCCCTCTGCAACTTAGTGAGACCCTGTTTCAAAATAAAGAATAAAAAAAAAATAGGGCTGGAGTGTAGCTCAGAGGTAGGATGCCCCTGGGTTCAATCCTCACTACCTCAAAAAAAAAGAAAAGGAAGCCCTCTCACCACCACCCCACGAAGAGAAAGTCCCTTTCCCGCCACCCCACCTTAACTGCCATTTCTCCTGAACATCTCTTCCCCTCCAAATTCCCCTCCAGCAAAAGCCTGCTCTCACAAAGCAAGCTCTGCGTGCCCCGTGAATCTCACTGTTCCTCTATTAAGACATTTCATTCACAAACACTCCGTTTCTTTAAATATACCCTCAGCTGTCACTTACATAAGAGAACTTGGCAAAACAGATGGAGAGGCCCAGCGGTGTCTTTGCCTCAGGCGGTCTATGCTAATATCTTGGCACTGCCACCTTGAGCTGCTTTTTTTCCCAGTCAAGTTTCATCAGCTGGAAAGTTCTAAGAGGGGAGTAAGATCAGGAAATGTGAATAGAGGAAGCCCTTCCTTTTTTTTTTTTTTCTTCCTGAAAAATAAAATCACCTTCTCAGTCACCAAATGATTAGAGAAGTCCATAGAGCTACTCCTCAAAATCAGCAGGAAGGACCGGCCATGGTGGTGCACACCTGTAATCCCAGTGTCTTGGGAGGCTGAGACAGGAGGATGGCAGGTTAAATCAGCCACAGCAATTTAGCAAGACCCTGTTTCAAAATAAAAAGGACTGGGAGGTGTAGCTTGGAGGTAGAATGCCCCTGAGTTCAATCCCCAGCAACAAAATAAATAAATCAGCAAGAAGAGAAGAAGCTGTATGCTATCTAAAGGAAGGTACTGCACACAGAAAGATGGACTGCTACCTGGTCCACGGGAGAAAGGGGCATTTCCGAGAGAGAGAATGATGTGCGCAGGATGGGAAGGTGGGAATGGGCTCCTCTTGCTCCTGGCATCCCAGTGCTGTTCTCCCTAGAGAGGAGGGTTGGGGCTCGGAGTTGGAGGAGCCATTTATTTCAGCCATTTCACCTGCCCAGAACAACAGGCTCACCTTCTTTGGGAAAATAGCTCCACTCCTGCCAGGTTGTCTACAGCCCTGGGACAGGCCCCACATCAGTGACTGGAGTAGGCATGGCAGCTGGCCAAGCCAAGCCAGTCGGAGTCCTGGCTCAGGAAATGTTTCCAGCTGGGGTTGGTAGGAAGAGCTCTTTTCTCTCTTCTTCTTTTTGTTTGTTTGTTTGTTGTTTTGTTTTTGCAGTACTGGGGATGGAACCCAGGGGCAGTCTACCTCTGAGCTACATCCTCAGCCCTATTTTTTTATTCTTTATTTTGAAACAGGGTCTCACTAAGTTGCAGAGGACCTCACAAGTTCCAGACCTTCGATCTTTCGGTCTCAGCCTCCCAAGTACTGGGATTACAACCGTGCATCACCACACCCAGCTCTCTTTTTTCTCTTCTCTGGAGAGCAGCGGTGGGAGAAACTTCAGAAACTAAGAGTCTGAGCTCTTCGGTCAAAATGACTCCAAATTCCAAATCTCTTTCCCTGCTTTGTAAGTTCGAGAATGTTCCTCGCCAGTGCTCCATTTCCTCGTCTGTAAATTGGAGATAACATGCCCACCCCATATCTTCTTGCTGAGGAGTCAATGAGATAAGCATGTCGGGTGCTTAGAATACTTCAGACACTTACTAAGAACTCCACAAACAGTTGTTCTTACTTTAAAGATGGCGGCCCCAGAGTTGCAGACCACGTGGAATGAGCTTTCAGGGACCTGAGAGAAATGTCTGTCCTTAATGAGAGTAAGCTGAGCTGCAACCCTGCCTCTCTGGATCTTGTTTATATGAGTCAACAAAACTCTCCTCTTTTAAATCTAAGCTAGAGTTTGATTTCTGTTAATGACACCTAAAAAGTGTTTAAGCCATATTTTAGAGAAAAAAGCAAAATTATATTTAGAAATGCGACCATAATGCATTTCCTTAATTATAAAATCTATCCTTTGAAATTATACGAGAGTTCCATGGCTTATTTCTTTTTTGTTGCTCCTTTTCCCTAAAGTCACTTTGTAGGCTCCCAAGAATACAAGTTAAGCTGGAGGAGGCTCCAAGAAGGAGTCATAGGTGTGGAGATCGAGCAGTCCAACAACATCATGAGCCCTCAACCCTAAGAACCCCAGGACCGATGAGAGCCCAGGAGAGAACTCAAATTCAGAATTCCAAATCATGAGCAAAATCAGACAGGCAGAATCCTTCAAAGAAAACAAGCCAAGAAAATGGGTTCCTTATCTCCACCACTGTAACTCAGTGGTATTTCAGGGGAATAGAAACCATAGACATAAATAAGGAAAAAGCATTATAATGATGTGCAACTAGTTTCGACTGTATACCTGGAAAATCAAAGAGAATCGAGTTAAAACAGCAACAAAACCAAAAAAAAAAAAAAAAAAAAAAAAAAAAAAAAAAAAAAAAAAAAAAAAAAAAAAAAAAAAAAAAAAAAAAAAAAAAAAAAAAAAAAAAAAAAAAAAAAAAAAAAAAAAAAAAAAAAAAAAAAAAACCCTGTTAAAATCAATAGAATGCAAGAGGTGGCTAGCTATGAAAATAGGTAGATGAAAATCAATAACTTACTATATATGCACAACTAATTTGAAAATATAATGAAAGAATGTCCCATTTAAATAGCAACAACCAAAAAAAGTTTTAAAATGCTGAGGATCAATCTAATAAAAAAATATGCACAATCTATATGAAGAAAGAAAAATGTTTAAATTCTAATGAGGGCCTTACATAAATTTTTAAAAGCTGGGTAGATGACAAGGCAGAGTGGGAGAACTGACATATGGTGCCTGGGAATAGAGATCAGAGAAAGCAGGAGAGAGAGGGAGAGAGAGAGAGAGAGAGAGAGAGAGAGAGAGAGAGAGAGAGAGAGAGGAGGTGTCACGCAGAGAGGAAATGCTTTCTGTTTGGGGCTGGTGACGTGGGGTTGTGGTGCCCTCCCTGGTCCTGGGGTTCCCCACCCTCACAACGGGTAGAGCTGACGTGCCCACTGAAGCTGAGAGGAAACCTGGATAAATCCTCTAGCACTGTAGTTATTGGCTTTTAGAGGTCATCACAAAGCAATATACTCTCACTAGCCTTGCTAAAATAACACCTCTGGAGCCTGGATCAGGAGGGTCAGGGCTGTCTATGTTGTTTTTCAGGAACTTGGAGGCAGCTCAAACTAGTCGCAGCCCTGACCCTTCACTTGGGCCTGCGCAAGTGTCCAGTAGGTGGCCCTCTGACATCCGAGGGCCGAGACGTCATCCTCAGTGCATGTAAATGGCACTATTTTTTGTGCAGAAGTTCTATGAAGAGCTCTGACTCTTTATACCCATGCACAGACCACCGACTACTTCATTTTTTTCTTACCTCCAATCAGTCCCCTTTCCCCATACCTCAGACAACCCTACTTCTTTGTTAAATTTTTGTGTTTTAGCCAGGCATGGTGGTGGACACCTGTAATCCCAATACTTGGGAGGCTGAGACAGGAAGATCACAGATTCAAGGCCAGCCTCAGCAACTTAGTGAAACCCTTAGTAACCTAGTAAGAACTTGTTTCAAAATAAGAGAGGGTTGGGGATGTAACTAGGAGATAAAATGCCCCTGGGCTCAATTCCCGGTACAAAAAAAAATATGTATATGTGTGTGGTACTGGGGATTGAATCAAGAGGCTCTCTACCACTGAGTCACACCCCAGCCTTTTTTATTTTTTGTTTTGAAACAGAATCTCCCTAAGTTACTGCACACTGGCCTCAAACCTGCAATCCTCCTGTCTCAGCCTCCCATCACCCTACTTCTTGATTCCCTAACTATCCATAAACCTTATCCTTGGGGAAATAAATTTGATACTTGCTCTCCCATCTCCACATGTGAATTAAACTCTCTTCTGTAAACGTATTACTTCAGTGACTGGCATATGGGGCAGAGGACAGGCCCAGTTTAGTAACACCACCGCCCACCTCTGAGGCCCTCTCCTTCCCTGGGTTGTATTATATTTTAGGCTCCCAAGATTTAAGGACAGTGCTAGAGATTGAGCAAGCCAGCAAGGACACACCCTGGTCAGCAAAGGTACTGCTGTTAGCAGAAGTGGGTTCCCGTTCCAGCTGAATGAAAACCAGACCCTCACTCAGTCCCCAGAGTGCCTTACTCCCGCCTTCCCTGAGAGAGAAAACCAGCAACATCCACGTATCCAGGTTGCCAAAGCTCAACTTGGATAAACTGATTACCCAGGTCCCAGGTAGCCCAGTGGCACATCCTTTCAAAGGGGCAATTTTGTAACTTTCAGCCACACACATACTGCACGAATATCCATTTTTTTAAAATGAGTGCAAGAAGCCAGGCGAGTGTGGTGGCACACGCTTGTAATCCCAGTACTTGGGAGGCTGACACTGGAGGATCCAGGTTCGTGGCCAGCCTCAGCTACCTCGTGAGGCACTCCGCAACTTAGAGAGACCCTGTTTCAAAATAAGAATAAAAAATAGGGCTGGGGGGTGTAGCTCAGAGTTCGAATGTCCCTGGGTTCAATCCCCAGTACCGGAAAAAGAAAAAATGACAGCAAGACAAGAATTCAAATCTTCCCATTTTGAAGGCAGTTTTTCCTCCTACAACACTCATTAGGCCACCTGATAAATGTATATCTGCTTGTTTGAGTAAGGTGGAAGATGCCAGAGGAAGAAGGCAGAGTAATCACCATCCTGATCCAGATGCCTTAAAAATCAATGCCTTAGCTGGGCACGGTGGCCCATGACTGTAATCCCTGTACTTGGAAGGCTGAGACAGGAGGATCACAGGTTTGAGGCCAGCCTCAGCAATGTGCAAGACTCTCAGCAACCTAGCAAGAACCTGTTTCAAAACAAAAAGTAAAATTGGACTGAGAGTGTCTCTCAGAGGTAGAATGCCCCTGGTTTCAATCCCTAGTACTACAAAAAGAAAGAAAAAGAAAATACCTTCTTTGAGTTGAAGGTACTGAAGTCCTCCTTTAAAATCCAAGTAGTGCTTGGAATCCCAGCTACCCAGGAGACTGAGGCAGGAGGATCACAAGTTTGAGACCAGCCTGTCTCAAAATAAAAAAAATAGCCGGGCATAGTAGCACACACTTGTAATCCCAGCATTTGGGAGGCTGGGACCAGAGGATCCGAGTTCAAGGCCAGCCTCAACTACCTAGTGAGGCACTCCACAACTTAGTGAGACCCTGTTTCAAAATAAAGAATAAAAAATAGGGTTGGGGGTATAGCTCGGAGGTAGAATGCCCCTGAGTTCAATCCCCAGTACCGCAAAAAAAATAAATAAATACATAAAAAGGGCTGGGGATGTAGCTCAGTGGTAGAGTGCCCCTGGGTTTCATCCCTAATACTGCCAAAAAAAAAAAGGCAAGTATTATCTAGGAAAGTTGACACATAAATAAATCATTGTCTTTCGTTAATCCCGCACACCAAAGCAGTTCATCAATCACTAACTTTTCTCCCTGCTACATTAACTTGGGACGTGTCTAGACTAATGGCATGGGGAGGGGGGACTGTACCAGCCTAGAAGAACACCTGTGTTCTGGCCTAAGTGTTTTTGCTTGAAAAACAAGGAGGGATGGATTTGGTTACCTATAGAACCCTGAGTTCCAATGCCCTCTGTTATGGTCTGAATGTGCCCCCCCCCCCAATGCATATGTTGAAACTTAATCACCATTGTGATTAAGAGGCAAGGCCTTTTTAGTAGGTGACATTTTAAAAGGTGTGAATGGATGAGATTCGAGGATTTTATGTTAAATGAAATCAGCCAGGCACAGGAAGGTGAATACCATATGTTCTCATTCTTATGTGGAAGCTTAAAAAGTTGATCTCACAGCCGGGCATGGTAGCACACCCCTGAAATCCCAGTACTTGGGAGTCTGGGACAGAAGGATCACAAGTTTAAAGCCAGCCTCAGCAATTTAGCAAGACCCTATTTAAAAAAAAAAAAAAAATTAGCAAGACCTTGTTTCAAAATAAAAAATTTAAAAAGGAATGGGGCTTCAGCTTAGAGGTAGAGTGCCCCTGGTTTCAATTCCCAGTACAGGGAGGAAGAAAGGAAGGAAGGAAGGTTTAGTGTTCTTTAGTACAGTGGGGTAAATATAGTTTACAACAATTTACTCTATATTTTTAAATCAACAAAAGAGGATTTTAAATGCTCCTATCACAAAGAAATGATAAATGTTTAAGGAGACATAAATGCTAATTACCCTGACTTGATCATCACATATCATATCCTTGTATCCAAATATCACACTGTACCCCATAAATATATACAATTTTTAAAAACACATGTGAAATTGGTGTTCACTCCTTGATCTTGGGCTTCTCAGCTGCCAGAACAGTGAGAAATAAACCTCTGTTTGTTTATTAATTACTTGGTCTGTAGTATCTTGTTATAGCCATCAGAATGGTCAAAGAGATTCCCCACTCCTATCAAAGGTGAACTTGACCTTGTATGTCTCTCTTGGGACTCCTGGCACCACAGAGGCAGCCGCTTCCCATCTCTGCTTGGCATTTTAATCCAATTCTCTTTGTTCTGTTAGGCAGCTATTTAGAGCTTTTTACTCATTTAAAAGGTGGATCTTTTTGAAGTTCTCATTTAAAATAATTTGATATTCAAGCAGTATGTGTGTGGTTGAAATTCATAAAATTATTCATCAGAAAGACTTCTTTTCTCTCTTCTGGCAATTGAAGTGTGCAGCCGTCCCCCCAAGCAAAGCCGGCCGCCCGGAAAGCCCTGCTTCAGCAAGCTTTGCCACTATCACTAAATTGAGTTATTCCGACAGCCTTTGATGCTCCAGGTTTCCCCCCTTCCCCTAAGTATGCATATG
>PVLC010025946.1:0-23040 GCA_004027655.1 Graphiurus murinus | reverse complement strand
TTTATAGCAGCTCAATTCACAATAGCCAAACTATGGAAGCAGCCAAGATGTCCAACCACAGATGAATGGATTACAAAACTATGGGATATGTACACAATGGAATTTTACTCAGCCATAAAGAAGAACAAAATCATGTTTTTTGCAGGGAAATGGATGCAACTGGAAAACATTATGTTAAGTGAGATTAGTCAGTCACAAACAGTAAAGAAGCATATGTTCTCCCTAATATGCGGATGCTAGGGAGAAGATGGGGCATAGGAGGGTCTCCAGATGAAAAGGAGAGATCCTCGATAAACAAAGAAGTTTATTTAATTGTAGTGGATGCATGGGGCAGAGGGACACCCTAAGGCACACGATGTAAATGTACTTACACAATCATATCAAGGTCACTCACTGAAGTGAACCTGAGGGGGAGGGGAGGAGGGAACGGGGTGGGAATTGGGGAAGGGGTCAAATGAGAATTGTGTGCAAATATGTTGTTAACAACTTGTACTTAACAAAGATGTATGCTATATTGCACGAATTACTACAATAAAAAATAAAAAAAAATAGGGCTGGAGTTGTAGCTTGGAGGTAGAATGGCCCCAGGTTCTATCCCCAGTACCGCAAAACAAAACAAAAAACAGGAGTTCTCAACCAGGGGCAATTTGGTTCTCCAGAGAGCAGTTGAAAATGTCTGTAGACATTGTCACAACCCATGGGAAGAAGGGACTGGCATTTAGTGAGGAGAGACCAAGGATACTTCTAAACGTTCTGCAATGCCTGGGACTGCCCCTTCTGCAAATGTTTATAATGTGGGGGTTGGGGAACTCTGGCTTGGATGTTTTGTTAGCTTTTTGAGGGCAATAGGAGTGCTTATCCAGTTTAGATATGAAAAGAATGAAAGCGCACACTTAATTTGAAACTGCACAATCTTCCTTATACTTTTATAGCTGCTAACAACTTATTTGTGGGCAAGGAATGAATTTAAAAAATATTCTTGAACTTATCATGAACAGTTTTCTAGCTTATCATGAACAGTTTCCTGGGGCTACTGCAACCAAATACTCCACATTGGTTGGCTTAAACTGCAGAAATTTATTGTCTCATGATTCTGGAAGCTACAAGTATGCAATCTGTGTGTTTAAGGTTGGTTCCTCCTGAAGACTGTGGAAGAGTCTCTTCAGGCCTCCCTCCTAGCATCTGGTGGCTTGTTGGTGCCTGTTTTTGCCATATCACCCTGGTATCTGCCTTCATCTTAACATGACATTTGTGTGCGGATCTGTGTATACTTTCCCCTTTCTATTATGACATCAGTCATATTGGGCAAGAGCCCATCCTCATGACCTCACTTTAACTTGATTACCTCTGCAAAATCTCCATCTTTAAGGAGGGTCACTATCTGAGGTACTGGCATTAGGATTACCTTTTTTAGAGAGACATAATTTAAGCTGTATAGCACCCTAGGCCAGTAAGAGTTGAGAAATGGTTAATTCAGTGGTTATATGCTTCACAATTTACTGAGAGTCTCCTTTCTTTTGAGCACCTAGAAAAGCAGACATTTTGAAGTAAGTCAGTGATATATATATATATATATATATATATAGTATATAATTTACATAAAGATGACGTATTTGTACATGCATGTGCATGTGCATGTACATGTACATGTATGTGTATATTTATATGTATATGTATTAGGATCAAACCTCTAGCCTTCCAAGTGCTAAGCAAGCATTGTATCACTGAGCTACACCTCCAGCTCTCATGGGAAAGATTTAAATGAACTTTCATTGTACAATTAGTATAAAAAGGAGTTCGTTCTTAAGTCATTCATAGCACCCTTCTCCAACACAAAGAAACCTTAAAACTCCCTGTCAACATTGAGCAAAATATAGGAGTAAGCAATAAAGAAGGTAAGTGTTTGCAGAAATGCTGCATTCGTCCTGAAACAGAATACGAGCAACTTAATTTGTGCTCGAAGGGAAACTGAGTCGGGCAGACTTGCTCACATTATAACCAGCTCACTTTTCTAAACGATTTCCCTGCAGCTTGTGCTCGCCTTTGGTGGTCAGCGAGACAGTTAAACAAAAGAGCCCAATGTGCTCGCTGCAATCCTGCCACCCAAAAATGACCAGCCAAAATTACCTGTGACCTTTCCCAGGAGTGTGAGCAGAAAACCCTTCTTGCAGGAGGGAGCGATAAAGAAATTTGGACTTCATTCTTTCATGGGTTTGCTCATAGGAATGTTTATTGGCGAGACACTAAGAATAAACCCAGTTATTGAAGAGGGAGCTGGGAAGTTGACAAGCATGGCTAAACCCAGCAGAGAAATTTGATGAGGAAATTAGATGCTGTGTAGATGTGTGTAGTGATTAGTCTTCTGAAAGCCAGGATTATTATATAAGCGAGTGGGGGAAGGGTGGCTTATTGTGACCGACAGATTCCATTTATACAGGTATTCTTCCAGCTAATTAGACTCATAATGCTGCATTTGTTTATACATTTCCAGCAAACCCTTTCCATGGAGTAATTTAATGAGATGAAACACCAAAGTGGCAGCCTTTTCCCTTCTGCACTAGATTACAGCAAAATGAATCAGGATTAATAAAGCACGTAGTTAAAACCTATCCCTAACAGCTTTTTAAAAACTAATGTATTTTAAACTTTCTGTATTTATTAGTATTTGGATCTGAGTATACCGATAAGCAATGAGAATCCTAGCTGTTTCAGGTAGGGCACTACAATGAAATAATACAGAAGAAAAGAGAGGCATAAAATTGCTTCTCCAAATGAGCATTTTAAAATCTTGTTTAGGGATTCATTCCTAACAGATCCAAACAGCTTGTCTTTGTAATCTGCAATCCTCTTGCAATCACTCATTTTGGAAGGCTTTTATAATTATGCTTTTATTCAATTGAATAAATGAGGTAGTGCAGTGGGCTTGCTCAGCACAGTATCAGGCACTTAACAAATGCACAGTGAAATGCATTCTCCTTTCCTCGCTTTAATTTTCTTCACCGACAACTCATGGCTACAACTCTCAAACACATACACTGAAAGAAAAGATGCCATGTGTTGGCTAATCATTGGAAAACTGTAAATCTCCACAGTGAACACCATGTAACTCCACTGGTGCCGGGCTCAGCACCTCCACATGTGGCCAGGACAGTCCCAGACTAAATGGCTTGTTTTAAAATACAGTAAACAAATTTCATATATGGATTTCTTTGACAACCATTATGACCCTTTTGTGGGAAAAAGTCAACTTCTGAAAGCTAAAAATTCCAGCTAAAATTGTAGTCCATATTTCAGGTTGTACAGATCAATTTTTTTGTCTGAAGTTGCAAGATATAGGAAGAAGGTATTTGCTTAGACTACTGTCAAGCATGAAACTAGCAAAGATACATCTTGGGAAATCTAAAACCATCCTATCTTTGATTTTTAAAAAATTTCAACAAGCTTTTTATCTGGTTGTGTAGCCATTGTTCTTAAAGAACTCTTTATTTTTGTGGGTTATTGTTTTTTTAAACAATATACCCAGCAGATCACTCAAAAGAGAAAAAATATAACTTACAAAGGAATTAATTTTCTGGAGCCCATTTTCTAGTAAGGACAGTATATAACTAGCTAATTCTTGTGCTAAACAAGACACGCAGCAAATACATTTCCAAGTCAGCTTGGGTTGAACTTGCATGTGATTGGCTTAGAAGCCATCATTAGATGCCATCAACATAAATGGATTTTCCTCCTGTTTCCTAAATACAACCCGATGTTTTATTTATGCAGTGAGAAATGATGCTCAAAGGAAAAAAAAACAAATAAACAAACCAAAAATTCATTTAAACAAATTACACATATTCCAGAAAACTCCTAAGTTCTTCCCATGTATTTGTTTGTTTATTCCTTAAAACATCTTAATAAGCAAAAGAATACATTAGTCCCATTTAATAGATAAGGAAACTGAGATCCAGAGAACTTAAGTAATTTTCCCTGGATCACATAGTTAGTAGATGGTAGATTTAGTATTCAAACCAGGCTGTTTTGCTCCAGATTTCTGCTCTTCAATTCTTTTCTGTCTCTTAAAACACACACACACACACACACACACACACACACACACACACACACACACACTCCCCTCATGATCAAAGAAAGATCTCAGAAGAAGAAAGGTTTCAAATAACCACCTAGGCTTTACCTTAAGGAACTGGAAAATGTTTGGGTGTGATAAACCCATGAAGGAAAGCAGAAATCAATGAAACTGAATAAAAAGAAAACAATAAAGAGAATCAATGGACCACTTTAGACATGAAAGTAGACAGTTGAGATAGAATTGGGGCCCATTTATACACTGAACACAAATAATTGATTTTGGTTTTGGTTCCTAAGGTAGAAAATTCATTTTCAGGATCCTAATATAATATTAGCTCTTACACTAGACTACCATGTCTAATCACTGCATTTACAAACTACTTTGAAGTTTATAGTATAAGCTTGAGAGTATTTCTTTTCTATCCCAGTGATTTTATACTTAAATAAAAAGCATGTGTTTTGAGTATGTATTAATGTTTTGTGCTCACCTATTCTTCATTTCACAGTTGTTTCAGATATTGCTAGATTAATTGTTTTAGGCACAAAAATCATCAGCTTTTTCTGAAGTGAACATCCTGCCTCACAGAAGATGTGGAAGGAGTACAGTGCCATTGAATTAGTCACGAATGCTTGCCTTGTTTTTTTTTTGTAAACTCTGCCAAACCAAAACTGTTTCAGAGGTTTATTTTACCTTTAAATGGAAGGACCAATTCCTAGGAGGGAAATTATATTTTGCACATTACAGTTAAAAATTATGTTTATTTTATTTTATTTTTGCAACAGAAGAATTGTGACAAAACAGTTTTCTCTTTGCAGCCTCTATTTGCCAAGACAGACTTTAAAAATGTAGCTCATTTTCCTTTCTGAGGATGTTATTTCAAGTATATTTCTCTCTCTCTCTCTCTCTCTCTCTCTCTCTCTCTCTCTCTCTCTCTCCGCCAGCTGTGCAAATTTTTATAAAACTGCCTCAATATGAATCTTTTATGACTGTTTCTCAGTCATTTGAGTTATACAGAGCATGCAAGGCATAAGAGATAGCCACTTTGGATGCTGGTGCAGACAGAGAGAGAGAGAGAGAGAGAGAGAGAGAGAGAGAGAGAGAGAGAGAGAGCAGTATGTAGCCCACACAAAGGAAACTCAATCCTCTAACAGCTAATTAAAAAAGCATTACTTTCCACCAGTGCTGACCTCCAGCCATATAAAGGATAAAGATGGCTGTCTGTCAATCATGTTTACTTAACAAATTCTGGCATGGGATCATGATGAATGGACAGATCTAAAAAGGGACGATATTGCTCAGAACTCAGAGGTACTCTTAATACCACCTTTAAAGAGGCAGAAGACCTCATCAGTAATTTGAAACCCCTGCCTCAGTACTAGGGATCCACCAGGAGTAAATTTGCCTAGGACGGCAGATACTAGATACAGGAAAGGCAGTAGAAACATGTTTTTCACATCTTCAAGGATTTTGATATTAAGTGTGCTTATGATATCATAATGAATTCATGTAACCAAATGTTTTTATTCGGATCTTTTAAAACCGTTTCAGTCCCTTGAGAATAAGCCAAAGACCTAATAGTAGACTGTGCTTCTGCCCTGAAATTATCCCCAAATCGACTCCCAGGAAGAAATCCTTGAAGCCTGTCCATCCACCTGTTTCCAGACCGGCTGGCAATAGCATTTTCTTCTTCAGCCATAAAAATACTAAGAGAAGGTGAGTCAACAATTTACTTCACTATATGCTATTCCAGAGATTGTACTTTTTTATAGTCAAAGTTCTGAATTTAAACTCTATCTTACCACCTTTAAAGAAGCATTTCATGCTGCATTTCACTATCAATTTAGAAAAATTAAAAAAAAATAAATGTTTACCATCAGCCAATAAAATAGCGCTTCATGATTTTCCACTCTGGGAATGATTTTGAAGAGAACTCTGGGTGGGAACGGCTGATGCTAGGCACCATAGCCAGACTGACTGTCTCAGATCTGATAATAGTGTGGTTATCTCTGTAGGCTTTCCAACCTGTGTTTTCCAACAGTCCTGACAAAAGTTGACCTATTCTTCCCATTCCTGCAGAATTTATCTTACTTAATACTATCATCAGTAGCACCATGCCTACTCATAATGCCCTCTTGTAGGATTGTTATGAAGATTACAAGAATAGCACAGGGCTTAGGGAAATTTTGAATATGTAACGAACATTCTATATGTAGTTGTTTTTCAGAGCTGACCATCCATTTAATGTTTAGCAATTACATTAAAAACTCCAAACAATTAATAAAAAATACAAAATACTTTGAAGACAATTTTTGTTGTTTTTGCTCAGTTGCATTTGATGAATGTACTCTCTCCTCTTCTAGCTGATATTCTAGTATAAGTAGTTATTCCTTGGTTGGGCTCCTTCATAGTTGGGAAAGCTATGTTATACTTTTTATTTCAGTGCATTTCTCAGACAGATATTTCTTTTTCAGAATCAATTTATCATACTTCTTTCCTTCTTTTAATTTGTTAGATTTGTAATTATATTATAAACACTACCAGGGTAATTTGGTTTACTGTTCCCACTAATCTCATTAAAATTTTACTTAATTCGAGAATTTGCTCCTCCAATTGCTCCTCAATTCATCCTCATTTGAGTGATGAGTGTTAGTGTATTTCCAACTTCTATGTACAAAATTGATGACTGAGACTTGTTCTGAGTCTGTCTCCTTTGTTTTTTTTTTTTTTTTTATAGTACTGGGAATTGAACCTGGGGCATTCTATCTCCAAGCTATACTTTCAGCCATATTTTATTTTTTATTTAGAAGTAGGGTCTCACTAAGTTGCTGAGGCTGTCCTCAGACCTGTGTTCCGCTTGTCTCAGCCTCCCAGATACTGGGATTATAGGCATATACCACCACACTCTGCTTGTCTGTCAGTGCTCTTTTAACTGGAGAATATATTGAGGCCAACCTGTGGTCTTGTCCTCAGTTGCTAATAAAAGATTAGGTTGTAATTATTAACTATTTGGCCAATGAGAGTATAGTTCTTTGTTTATTCTTGTATGCCCACATTATTTTAGCATGCAAAGAAATGACATTAAAATGCCGGGCAATTCTACTTAGTCATATGAATTCAGGGTCATTTGAGAACTCTGTGTGTGTGTGTGTGTGTGTGTGTGTGTGTGTGTGTGTGTGTGTGTATGATTTCCTTGCTTTTTCTAAGAAAGGAAAGAGAATTTAGATAATTTATGACATATTAATGATACCTAGTTGAAATATATCTGTAACTTGTAATGTTTAATAGTAGTGAGAAAGTTTAATTTGCCCTTTCATTTGCCCGTGTTATAAAAAGAATTTTGAGTTTAGAGAAAGTGAAACACTAAGCAGGGAATATTATGTGGCTCCTTCTTTTTATTTGCTTTACCCTAAAATTCCTCTAAATGTCTGTCTTTGTAACGGCTTTTGGCACTGTTATTTCTAGGTGACCTAATAAAGAATGCAACACAAGAAAGAAGTATAAGGGCTTTGGACCCTGTGGACAAATATCTGCAATCAATCACAAAATTTACAGCAGATACTAAAAAAGGAGAAGCGATTTTACGGAGAAAGGATCTAGAATGGCATAATGTCATCATAGGAAAAGACTCCAAATGACATTTAATTCCAGTGTGCTCCAAAAGTGCAACTGATAGTCCACAAATCATCTACATTGAAATATTATGTTAAAGGGTTATAAAAATGGAGGCTTCGAAGCATGTAATTTAAAGTGCTTGGCCTCCAAATGAAATCACTCCCTTGAGACTGATAAGAATCATATCTGTCTTCTCTACAAAACTTCATGATGGAACTTGTTTAATCTCAGAATTGCCAGAGCAGGCGAAAGTGACTTACAGAGTGAAAATCCAGGGAGCTGTTTTCCATACCATGCTGCTCCCATGTGGCATGTCTGTCTGCCATTTCAAAGGGGTCTAGGGAACAGTGGATCAGTTGCCCAAGGGTGTACATGAGTAGTATTTGCTTGGTATGTCTCTTTTTTAATTTGTAGAATTCCCCCTTCCTTATTTTTCTCCTCTACAGTTTATTTGTTGATAAAACTGAGTTATTTGTCCTGTAGTTTCCTGCATTGTGGATTTTATTGATTGTATATTTGTTTCATATAATACTGTTAGTTTCTACTAAAATGACAATAGATTTATAAGTCTGAATAATACATTTTCAAAGGAGATAGTAAAAAACTAGATCTTCTAAATCCATCACCTAAACAGAAGGTGGAAAGTGTATAGGCAAGAGAAGGCAGAGGATATTGGGATACAGAGGATACTGTTATGTTGTGAGTTCTAATTCACTGAAAGCAAGACAAAAAGACTTTTGCAAGACTGCTCTGATTTCTGTCTTTGGTCACTATTTGGATCCCACCTAAAAAGTCTAAAAGACAGTCATGAGCAGGCTAGCTTCTTTGATTGTTGAGCTAACACGAGGTAGTTGTGTTGAGATTTGTAATCCTGAAGTTTATCTGACTAGAGGATGTGCAAAGTCATCCTGTGGACCAGTAAGTGTAAAAGAGTAGTGTGGGTTTATTTTATAGTCTAAGAAAAAATCTATCAGAAAGCAGATACCGAGTGCCTATAGTCAGAGAAGTTATAAGAGACTAGCCAGGGTACAGATGGGTTTGTTCTTAATAAAGGGGAAGGAGAAAAGAGAAGCCATTGATGCTGTGGTTGTTAGGGGATAGTATTCCCAAGACCCCTTGAAAACTCCTGGGAATCCGTCACATATGGCTTGATTCTTGTTTATATTCCTCTAATACAATCCAAAATTACGACCATTGTCTACATCTGCCTACATTTTTACCTTCACTTCTTCCAATCTTCTTGTCTACTACTATGCATTTGTTTCATTTTCTTTTAAAACACACCAAGATGTTCCTTGGCTCAGACTCTTGGCACATGTTCTTGATTTATTGTGAAATTCTTTGTCAAGATCTTTGTATGTCCATTAGTGCCTAATTATTCAGGGAGGTTTCTGCGCAGAAGTTACTTTATTCCAAGGACACTCTAATAGCAATCGGTAGCAGCCCTGACCACACCTGCTCTAGACAGACGATCACATTGATGCTTTGCTTTCTTTGCAGCACTTATTCATAACTGATCTTAATGTTTAGTCATTGTTTAGTAGTTATTAACTAACTTACTGCTACTTTAACTTATTGTTACATCTGAATTAAATTTTAATATTGGTAGTATTTGAGGAGTGCTTTCCAAAACCTAATAACTATCAAGTTGACTTCTTTTGCATTCTTTGGAAGGAGAGAATACCCAAGTTTCTTCTTTTTTTCTTTTCAATTTTATTTACTCTAAAACATAGTTCTTAGAATTTCAGATATTTTTACGGGCTATACACACAATGGAATTCTACTCAGCAATAAAGAAGAACAAAATTATGTTATCTGCAGGAAAATGGATGAACCTGCAGAACATTATTTTAAGTGAGATTAGCCAGTCACCGAAAATGAAGGCTCTTATGTTTTTCTCTCATATGTGAAAGTTAGAAAGTAATCAGGATACCAGAGGGACTTCGGATAATGGAAGAGAAACTCCAGTGGAGGCAGGAAGGTGGTCTAGGGGAAGGTGGGTGGGCGGAGAGGAGAATTAATGAAGGAAACACTTCATTGATGTTATGTTCATATGTGGGAATACCAATGTCAATTCAAAATCATGTGTGGGAAAGGGGGAGAGAGGGAAAGGAGCTGGGGGAAGCCCACTAAGTGTTTTGTGCCTGTAGTCACTATCACTATGAGTTTACATTATGATGTGAGACTATAATGCACCAAAAAAAAAAGCAATTTAAAAATTTCAGATTTTATTTATTTTTATGTGTAGTACTGGGATTGAACCCGGGAGCGTTCTACCTCCAAGATACACCCACAGCTATTTGTATTTTTTGTTTTTGAAACAGTCTTGCAATATTGCTGAGGCTGTCCTCAAACCTGTGAGCCTCCTATCTCAGCCTCCCAAGTACTAAGATTACAGGTGTGTGCCACAATGCCTGGCTAGAATTTCAGAATTTGAAGAGAACAAAGTCAAATCTCTTATTTTGCATGTGGGAGAACTCATAAATAGTTATATATTGAAGGGTATATATGTCTTTCTTCGAAGTCCCACATTTATTTCCTTAACTAGAGTTCTGTAGATCTAACCTCTTACTTGAATAATATGTTACACTTTTACTAGAATATCTTGAAAATGCGAAGGCAACCAGATCATTTTTCTTTTCAAAAATCTTCCTATGATTCTAGCTAGTTCAGTAAGACAAAAAAAATGCTATGTCAAAATATTTGAAAAAAGAAGAAAGAGATAGATGAGATGAATGTGCAAATAGTATCCAAAAGCCTTTGCAAATCATCTAAGAGAATTAATAAATTTAACAAAGTTGTTTGATACAATAGATATTCCAAAATTAATTATTTTAATCCATTAGAAAGAGGCAATGGAAAATCAGCTCTATTGATATTACTTTTAGCATGAAAGAATTAAATAGTTAAGGATACATTTAATAACAGATGTATAAATGTCTATACTAAAAACTATAAAACATTGTCGAGAGATGAAAGAATTAAATTAATGATGAGATATATAATTTTCAAGAATTATAAGATACAATTATTATTAAGATTTCAATTCTACCCAAACTGATTGATAGATTCAATGCAACCCCAAGTGAAATCTCAATTGTGTGTTTGTTGTATGAAAATCAACAATTTTATTGTGGAGCTTTGCAGAATTGCAAGAATCCTAGAAAACACAACATGATTTTGAAGAAGACAAACACATTTGGCAAATTTATATTACCAAATTTCAAGACTTATTGTCATTAATTAAGAGAGTGTGTTGGTAGCACACACTATTGATAAACTAGGTGGAGATGCAATGGAGCAGAATGAAAATTCTAGAAATAGATACACATGTATGGCTATTGAATTTAGAAAAAGATATTCATTAATGCAATAAAGAAATGATAGTCTTTTAAAGTAAATGATGCTAGAAGATTTAGTATCCATACAGAATAAATGAATCCTGATCCATATCTTACATCATGCATGAAAAATAATTTGAGATAGATGTTTTATCTAAATATGGATTATAGGCCTAAATATATGAAAGATAAAACAATATAATTTATAAAAATTTATAAGAAAATATGTTCAGGACTTTGAGACAGATAAAAATTTGTTAAACAGGCCATGCAAAGCACTAACCATAAAATTGGATAAATCTTATTTTGTTTAATTAAGAAATAAGGTTAATCAAAAGACAGCATTAGGAGAAACTTAGAGTGGCAGTGCTTGCTTATACTCCCAGTGCTTTTGAGGCTGAGACAGGAGCAATGTAAGTTGGAGACCAGTCTGGGCAATTTAGCAAGAATCTGTCTCCAAATAAAAAAATAAAAAAGGTCTAGGGATGTAGTTTAGTATAGAATGGTCCTTGGTTCAACCCCTACTACCATATACACACACAACAAAGGATTAGTAGGGAGTGAAAAGGTAAGTCATAGTTTGGGAGAAGGTACCTGTGTTGTTTCTAGGCAACAAAGAACTCACATCCAGAACAAATAAGGAACTCAGAAATTAACAAGAAAAAACTAAAAAAATAAAGATTTGAGTAGGTCCTTCACAAAAGAGAATGACTTAGCTTATGAGCGTTTAAAAAAAATTAGTATCATTGACTATCAGGGAATTGCAAATAAAAACTGCAAAAAATAATACTATATACTACCAGTTCAACTAAAAATGTAAAAACTTCCAATACCAAATACTAGGCTAGACATAGATTTATTATGATTCCTATACATTGCAGTGGAAATTTAGATCGAGAAAACTGTTTTTAAAGTATCTTCTAACATTAAACATAATGACCTTAAAATCCCATCTTAGCTATATACAGTACTTACAAGACATAAGTCCACACAATGATTTGTACAAAAATATTTATGGCAGCTTTATTCATAACAGCCCTGAACTATAAATCAAAATGTTCAAAAACAGGAAAATGGTGCCAAAGACTGAATTGTATCCCTCTTGAATTTTGTGCTGAAGCCCTACTCCACAATGTGGTAGTATTTGGAGATGGGGGTCTTTGAGGGAAAATGAAACTTAGATGAAGTCATGAGCATGGAGCCCTCATGGATACTGGATCAGTGTATCCTTACAATAAAAGGAAGAGACAGGCACCAAGGAAAGGTCATGTGAGGCCCCAGTGAGGAGTAGACCACCTGCAACCCAAGGAGAGTACCATCTCCAGGCACCAACCCTGATGGCACCTGAATGTTGGACCTTCCATCCTTCAGAACTGTGAGGAGCCAATTTTCTGTTGTTTGAGCCACTCAGCCTATGGTATCTTGTTATGGCAGCCTGCACTAAGACCAGTGGTAAATACACTGTGACAGTCATACAGATGAAACGCTACACAGCATTGTAGATGAACAAACTACTGATGCACGCAAGGAACTGAAAAGACACTGATGGGAAGAAGCCAAAAGAACACACCCTGTAGGAATTCTACTCCACAAAGAAGAAAAAATGATGCCATTTGCAGGAAAATGGATGGAACTAGAGAATATGATACTAAGTGAGACCAGCCAGTTGCAGAAAGATAAGAGTCCAATGTTGTCTTTTATATGTGGAATCTAGAAAGAAAATAGGAAACAAAAGGAAAGTTAGATAAATGAGGAGTGAGACCAATAGAAGAAGGGAAGGGAATTGGGGGAGGGAGGCAGGTAGGGGAAAAAGGAGAGCTGCTGAAGGAAATAGTTCAAATGATGCTTTGTCCATATATGAAGGTATCATTACCAATTCATTAATATGTATGAGAAGGCGGGAGTAGCAGGATGGGATCGGGGAAAACATACCAACTGCTGTGTGCATGTATGTTTGCATTACTTTGAGCCTCACTAGGATGTATGATTGCAATGCACCAATAAAAGAAAAAATAAACAAAATATTGATGCACACAATATTGATGAATTGAAAAGATATTATACTGATGAAAGAAGCCAAAGAATATGTACCATACAAAGACATTTATGAATATATACCACGCAATGTCATTTATGTGACATTTGGGAACAGGAAAATTTATTGATGGTTTTTTCCTAGGGATAGGGAAAGCTTTGCTTGGAAGGGGCAAGAGGGAGCTTTGTAGGTTACTTCAAATGTGTATGTCATATTTGAAATGGTGGTTATACATTAAAGGTCATTTGGTCATACACTTATGAACATAGGATTCTACATAAAAATGTTTAGGAAAGTCTCACTAGTTCCTCTTCTTTCTTTGCATGGTATGTAATGAAATCTTTCTATGTTTTACTTCCCACCTGTCAAGTTCATTCGGCTCCACTTTGATGCATGTATCTGATGCTCCAGGTGCGCTGCTTCTTAAGCTTTGCAATTTTCCAACACCACATCATCCATCATTTGTTTTTTTTTTTTTTTTTTTCTTTTCTTGGTACTGGGGATTGAACTCAGAGTCATTCTACCTCCAAGCTACACTACCAACCTTATTTTATTGTTTATTTGGAAACAGGATCTCGCTAAGTGGCTGAAGCTGCTTCCAACCTGGGATCCTCCTTTCTCAGCCTCCCAAGTACTGGGATTACAGGCATGAGCCACCACACCCATCCTGTAATTTTTTTTTTTAAAGAATTATCCCATTTTAAAATCCTCTTACCACTTTCTGCCTGCTGAAATCTTACATGCATTGTGATGTTCAGTTCAATTAGCGAATTCTGTTCTGATATTTGTAGGCAGAAACCTTCATTTCTTCCTGTGTCTATTAAGCATTCAGTATTTTTGTTTGGAAATAGTTGCATGTGAATTTTCCCATTAAAGTGGGAACCTCCTGAAAGCAAGTACTCTGTTTAATTCATCTTTACATGTAGGCAAAAGGCACAATGCCAAAAGTATATTAGTGCCCAGAGTAATCAGATGAACATACTCTGGCTACTTCCTAGCTCTTGTGACCAGAGACAGACATGTAAAGGTGCCATAGCAGACATGCTATGGAATCTGTGTTTACTCAAGTGGACTCTCTGGTATTTGCTTTAGGCACTGAAAAGAAGAGAGTGCTAATAGGGAATTAACGTTTCCCTTTCCATTGCCAAAGCAGAAGATATCTGATGATGCAAAGAACACCTAACAGTCAGATAGATTGCAGACCCAGCACTCCTGGAGAGATGGCTGCCACATTATGCAACCATCTTGGGATTGACAGCCATGGACTGTGCCTTTTTGAGCCCTTTTATTTTGTTTTATTTTAAGGAGAGAAAGACTCAAGCCATGTGTGACCGGCAATCTAATAGAGCAAAGAGAACTCAAAGGAAGTATGTGCACTGAAATTGGAGTAGGAAACTACCAGGAATAAAAAAAGTGGGTCTTGTCTTGGGAATGGTATGTTATCTCTTTTCTTTACCAACCTGTCTTTTTTTTTTTTCTCCTGCTTCTGCTCTCTTGAACTTGACCCATCATGAGTTCTCTGTACACTTTTATCACGACCTTTCAATTTTAGATTCACCATTATTCTGTCTATATCTCCAAGTTCAAATTATTGATGGGTCTCTAATAGACTCAGATCATCTTTTCCTGACAAGTTATGACATAGGTCATTAGCCCATATATCAGGCACCAAAAAAACTTTCCATATATCATCATATATTAATATTTGGATCAACAATGCATTTACTAGTAATTAATCAAGATTCTAGTTGTCAAAACTGGTAAGGATACATTCTACATTAAAAAAAAGTTGAGGGTTATTTTGCCAAACAATTATAGCCATATTAGTGAATGTTAAACAACTGCTTATTAAAGTAGCAACAAATACCGTGTCTAGAAAATATTCTCCAGTTGTGCAGATGTTATAAATACATAAATGAAAGTAGAATTATTGTTGGTTTACTTGGAAATTAAAATATGTTTATCTTCAAAAGAATAGGCTATTATACTGTTATAAAGATGCAAGTAATTACAAAATATCTCAGTGACAGTCTTCACACTAAATTTTTTTCTATTTTGTTTCCATAAATATTAAATGTATGGAGAAATAAAGCTAGGATGGAGCACATTCCAAAACATTTGAGTGCATGTACTTATTCTAGGAAAAACATTCAGATTCAGAGTTATTTATATTTTTGGTAACATGCTTGATTATTTGGTAGGTGTAATTTGAGAACCTAAATAAATGTAGGTGCCATGTAATGTAATTTGATCAAAATTTGATAAAATTGTCAAATACTGATATAGTTTTTAAAGGTGCATGAAACATGATTTATTTTTGTTTGCATTTTCCATGAATGGATTCTTTCAAGCCCTTGGTTGGGTCCAGCATCACTGAACGTCTGCCCTTGATTCTGCCTGCCCTTTACAAATGTGGGAGAGCAGCCAGCTGCAACACATGATTCTTGGGGTTCATTTGGGGTTTTGATGGCAGAGTGCAAAAATACCTACTTGTTGTTGGAACTAAAGCATCTAATTTGGCATTTTTCTAGATGTTGTCAGACTACATAATTCTATCTGGATACTTAGTCATTGGCACAAACATTTCCTATTTTGAAGGAACTAATTAAGTCTAAATGACAAATTCCCAGTTGCAGAGTCAGGAGCACAAAAATACGATTCATGGAAGTAGGCATGGCTTCCCCTGCAGGACCTGGTAACGCTTTATTTGTGTGCATTTAAGAAGGACAGTGGCAGGAGTTCATTTGCTGCACCTGTTACAAAAAGTTGTGAAGGCAAGTAAGAGTCTGGACTGGGCTGCACATCATGCCCAGTGGCACTTCAAGAATGACTCCTCATGCCAACCATGCTTTGGCAGCTCTGTGTCTTCAGAGTCTCATCATAACTGGCATGCACAGTTAGGATGGAGCACCAAGAAGTTAAGAGCAGGGGTTTCAAGCCTCCACTGGAATCACTGTTAAATAAAAGAGTTGGACAATGAAGGAGTAAATAATTTATTTTCCTCTTGGTTTGATAACAAGTGGTAAGTTTGCATTAGTTATTTTAAGAATATTTGCAAGGTATATACACTATTCTCACTAGTCATGCTTCTGAATATGAATCCAAGGTTATCTGTTTCCCACACATAATCTTTTTAAGTATGGACTTGTTATAAGAAGGTTGGCATTTAGGACTTTATGCAGACCCTTGGTTCCTAGTGTTTTCTAGCTCCTCATCTGCTCTTGCCAGGGACCGCTACATATACTGTAGTGTTTTACTGTGTTTACCACCCACATTCCTCTTCCTTTATAAACAGAATCCTTATTGCTGGAATCAGAGGCCTGATGTCTTTCAGCCAAGGACAAATCTAGACCAATCAGATGTTCTGCTTTTAAGTAGAATCTTAAATAGAAAGACAAACAGAGCACTGATGGTTAGAGTTGAGTTCATCCCTCCTGCTGGTGTGGGTCACTAGTTTTTCTCAGTTTTTTTTTTTTTTTTTGGTACTGAGAATTGAACCCAGGGGCATTCTACCTTTGAGCAATCCTTCCAGTCCCATTTTATTTTAATTTTGAAATAGAGTCTCGCTAAGTTGTTGAGTCTGGCCTCAAACCTGTGATCCTCTTGTGTCAGCCTCCCAGTACTGGGAGATTACAGGTGTGCACCACCGCACCCAGCCCTTCCCCAGTTTTGAGACTGCTGCTGTGGATCCCGCTTCTCAGCTTTAGGAGCTGACTTGTTTTCTACATATCCTGAAGCCTGTTCTTCATCTCCTGCTTCTATCCCCTGGTTTCCTTCCAGGAAATTCTATATCTGTAGCTTTCAACAAATGGGATTTCACTGATATGTTACTTATAACTTTGTTAAAATTTTCACCCAGAACTCAAGTGCTCTTAATGGAAATGACACTATACAATAAAAATAATTCAGGGATATTGTTTACTTATTGTTAGTAAAAAAGTACATATATGCTTATTTATTTCAGAATTGTTGAAACAAACATGTGTCAGAACACTGGTGAGAAACGCTGATGTCTGGCCTTGGAAGCTGCCACCTAATGCCACCTGTTTGGGATTCTACGTAGAGATGGTCTCTGAGAAGCTTTTCAGCTCAAAGGACCTGGGAATTTAGAGAAACACAATCATATCATTTGTAGGAACCTACTGGAGTCAGAGGAATAAATCTACTTCAAGGGTGACTTTCGCTAAACCAAAATGGGATGGGAGGGCTAAACTAGGGTGTAGGTAGGAGGAAGAATGCCAGGGGCCAGATTAGGATAGGTTGAAACAGAATGAACAGCTTTATCAGATTGACATTGAGACTTAGCTTTTGGTATGTAAGTCATGTTCTGGGTTTTCCAAGGGTCCAGAGGTACTATATAAACCATTAACAGTTACAATCACCCCTTGGTATCTGTGGGAGATGGATTCTAGAATGCTCAAATCCCTTATATAAAATGGTAGAGTATTTGCATGTAACCTAGGCACATACTTCTGTATACTTTAAATAATTTCCAGTTTACTTATCATACTTAAGAATGTAAGTGCTATGTAAATAGTTGTTATAATAAATAGTGGTATAATTTAGGAAATAAAGATAAGAAAAAAGTCTACAAATGTTCAATACAGACAATTATTTTTCTGAATATTTTCCATCTGTGACTGGTTGAATCTACTGATACAGAACTCATGAGACAGAGGGAAGAGTGTACTTTTATAATTATAGTCACTAGATAAATTGCCTTACTGATAGCCTGCTGCATCCATCTAGGTACAAATGGCTGCACCTTGTGGTCAAAGTTGGTGGAACCAAGTGGTAGTAACTTTGAGACAGCCAATTCGATCTGACCCAGTGGCCTATTGAAATTGTCCTCCATGAGAAGCTCTTTCAAAGCAAAGAATAATAGGCATTGGCAAGGACAAATCATCCTTTCTCTCAGCATCTCAATAATGAAATTCACAAAATACAATATACAGATGGTGAAGAGGATGTAGTTTTTGGTAGGGCCCATGAAAAGTCAAAGGTCTGAATAAGCTGAAGTTAGAAGTATGAACTATAAAGTAAAAAAAATAAAAGGTGAAGTAGATTGGAAGACTTTAATTTTTTTGGTTTGGACACTAAGCCTTTAACACCTGGGTCTTGGGGGAACATTCTAGATCCAAACTATAATGGCCAGGGATACAACTTCACTGAAGTGGTGGACCAGAGACAACTAACTCCCTGGCAGCACAGGGAGATGACGTGGGGATTTGTCCATGTTGCCCTGGAGTCTGGATGGGTAATGTGTCCCCTTGGTTATCTGTATTCATGAGCCTCCTGCTCTGTAATGTTGAGGTTAAACTTATTCTTCCTGTAAAATATGGAAGCCAAAAATCTGTGAAACTATATTAATTAATTAATTTTTGTAGAACCAGGGATTGAGCCCAGAGGCATCTACCTCTAATCTACACCCCCCAGCCCTTTTTTTATTTTTTGTTTTGAAACAGGGTCTTACTAGGTTGCTGAGAGTTTTTCTAGATTGTTGAGGCTGGCCTCAAACCTGTGATTCTCCTTTCTCAGCCTCCCAAGTACTAGGATTACAGGTGTGTGCCTCCATGCTTAGTTAAGTTTACACTATTCTCGTAAGATTTAACCTCTGTACTGAGGTGTCCTATCGCCTGAAAATCCCTGAGGCCAGTTGTGTGATGTCACTAAGTGACACATACTGTTGGCTGTGAGGGATGTTTGAGTGCATCAAACTCAGAGCAAAATATTTCTCATATGGTGGACTACTGTAAGTTAACTATTTCGCAGTATCAAATTACCCCCAAACTTAATGGTGAGGTTCATTTCATTAGATGAAACCCTTATTGTATGATTGAATGGTTTTCTGAGGCAATGCCTTGGCTCTTTATGAAATGTTAAAAGATTTTATAAGCAGGGAGTGGTGATACATGCCTGTAATCCCAGCATGTAGGATGCTGAGATAGGAGGATGGCGGGTTTGATGCCAACTTTAGCAATTTAGCAAGACCATGTTTCCAAATAAAATATAAACAAGGCTGGGGTGAGGCTCAGAGGTAGAATGCCCCTGGGTTCAATTCCCAGTACCTCCCAGACACCCAAAATATTTTATGGTCATACCCTTATTTTCATCTTTAGACCATGCTTTCCTGATAGTCACCAAAACCATTTCTTAAGTTTAGTCACTTGTAGAGGTTGGGAATATTCAACTTCAATAGTTTCTGTCTCTTATTTGTCAATAGTCCTTCCTTTGGCTTATCTCTTTTGCATTCTGATATATGCATCAAGAAGAAGTAAGGCAGCAAGCTTCCACACACTGCCTGGAAATCTCCTTGGCTACTTCAGAGGCTAATTGACCAGAGGGATTTGCATTCTGTCTGGTAGCTCAGAATGGCTGTCTGTCATTTGCACTTAAAGTAACATGTTTACATCTGAGATTCCAACTGGGGTACTTAGTTAATTGGTCTACTTTGTACTTTGCACAGTACCACACGTGACAGGTTGCTAAACTTTCTGCTACTACACAATAAAGGTCCCCTTTCCTCCATTCTCCCAGCATTCTTGACAGAGACACACAAAGTTTGCAAGTTCAGGGCTGCCAAAAAGTCAGTGGGGCTATTGCAGGCCCTCTCATTCTAGACATGTCGAGTGCTGGGGAGACAATTTGAGGCTGATCACCTATCCTGCTGTATTGTCAGGGTACTGGTAAAAACATTTGGTAAACTGAAAACACCAATTTGATGAGACTGGTAAAGAGGCTACTTATAAAGATGTGGGAAACATTTTGGGAGAGCCACAAGAGATATGTAAGAAGCTGGGGCTAAAATCAGTGGAAATAGCATCAAGTGCCTGGGGCTTTTAGAAATGCAAATTTCCAGGCCCCTCTCCAGATCTATTAAATCAGAATCACTGGCGGAACCCAACAATGTGTGACTTAATAGATCCTCCAGGTAACTGTGATATGATACCTGTAAAAAGTGGGTAAAAATTATCTGGTATGCCAAAATACACAATATCTCTAGGAGGTGTTTAATTCTATCTCTTGCCCCTTCTCTTCAGCGCTGCCTCTCATGCCCTTTCTGGCTCTGGGGCTGGAGGCCCAGCATGGGTTCCTACTCAGGGCTACTCACTAGTATAGACTCCTGGCCTCCTCTTCAACTCCTATCCACCCCATTGCAGTCCAAGGATGCTCTTAATTAATTACATACACGTTCACTTTGGTATTTGGGTCATTCAAGACCTTGCTTTTTGAGTCGCAAAATGTTTAAAGTTGTAAGACATTTTTCTTGCCCTTGTTTCTTCTGTGAATTACCCAAACTTAACACTTTTAGTAAGGACCAGACTCTGGTCTGATTTAGTCAGCTGAAATGTGGGCTTAAAGTTTAAAGGGGACAGGCTTTCCTTCTTTCTTTTTACTTTCTTCTTTAAATCTACTGTATAATCTTTTTTCCTGAGAAAGAAATTTTAAAAAAAGTTTGAACTACTTCTTGAAAATGAAAAATCACAAATTAGGAGAAAATGCTGGGCCAAGTAAAGCACAATTCTAAATTATCAAATACAATGCTACACTATGATTACAGAGATCACCAGGTGTCAATTGAATGGATTATGGAGCCCAGAGTAAAGGTTTGATTCCTAACTCAAAGGTGTGTTTCCCAACTCCAAAATTCTTTGCTTCTATTTTCAGGCACATTCTTTCTTTTTTCCTTTCCTTTTCAGAAAACATACTGTATTCATTGACAAGAATACTGAACATCATAAAGACACAAATCCTACTTATTTTTACATTCTTTTTAAAAATAAAAAAAATTAATTTTCTTATTTCAATAACCTGCAGATTTTAACTAGCGAAATCTGGAATAAAAAGCACACTGACTCCATTTCCCTAACTGAAACACTGACATGAACGAAAGCTAATCCCCATTTTCAACGAAACCAGAAAAGGGCCACTTCTTTGAAATGGTCAAGAAAAATAGTCTAATCTAAAATGACTCTGAAATGAACTGAGGAAAGACATCCAAGTATACATGTACCTTCCCAGATCTCAAAGATGGAATGGATGTCTTTGTGGAAAGTCTCAGTAGTCCATCCTTAATGGAATAGTCTTTAATTGGAATAAGAAGAACACAAGTAAGAAGACGGGCGTGGTGGCACACACTTGTAATCCCAGCACTTGGGAGGCGGAGACCGGAGAATACGGTTCGCAGCCAGCCTCAGCTACCTAGTGAGGCACTCCACAACTTAGTGAGGCACTCCGCAACTTAGTGAGACCCGGTTTCAAAATAAAGAATAAAAAATAGGGCTGGGGGTATAGCTCGGAGGTAGAATGCCCCTGAGTTCAATCCCCAGTACCGCAAAAAAAAGAAGAAGAACACAAGTAAGAGAGAGTGTCAGGAAACAAGCATTAAACAAATATTCCTGTAACTGAGGATGACCTCAACTCATTGACCTATAAGAAAGAGATCATGAGTATGTAGTTTATAGTGCAGCATGCAGCGAGAATGAGACAGGTTCATGCACAGCATGTGCTCAACCTGGTGGATATATAAAACGTTCAGGCAAGGTCAGCCATAACTATTGCTCACTTTGATTAAGAGCATGGATTCTATACCTAGAGCACCAGGTTTAAATCCTAACTCATGAGCTATCAGGGCCATGACCCCAAGCAAGTTCTTTAATGTCTTTGCAGGTAAGTTTCTTCAGTGGGTAACAACAGCACCTGCCTAATAGGGTTATAGAGAGAGTTAAAAGATCTAGAAGAGTGATTTACAAGTTAGTTATTTTTACTTATTAAAACCAAATAATAGCTGGGCATAGTGGTGCATGCTTGTAATCCCACTACTTGGGAGGCTGAGATGGGATTGCAGGTTCGTGGCCAGCCTTGGCTACTTAGTAAGGTCCTCCGAAACTTAGTGAGGCCCTATTTCAAAACAAACAATTAAAAATAGGACTGGGAGTGCAGCTTGGAGGAAGAATGTCCCTGGCTTCAACCCCCAGTTCTGCAAACAAACAAACAAACAAACAAAAACAAAACAAAACACCAAATAATGCATATGATTGGGCATTTCAATATATTTTATATTTAACCATTGTAAGTGGTGTGATAAATTCCTTTCTAACTAAATCCTTGAGTCCATTCCCTGATTAGAGATAGAATTACTGAGGTAAAGATATTCAGTTTATGGTTTTTATTGTTATTACTCAAATATTCTGATAAGTATTTACTCTTTCACCAACATACCTATTTCCCTGTATTTAGACTTTTACTTGGGTTATAATTTTTAAAAATTTTTGGCAGTTTGTGGGTACAAAGTGTGAATCTTTAGAAAACTCCCTCTACTACCTAGGCTAATTAATTTTTGAAGGTCTCAAATAAACAAAATCTTGGAGAATTTGGCACCTCTTTCTAGGATATTGATTGCACTATCATTTCCCTAAGCCTTTCAAATTCAAATAACCCCTGACGATTCCATTTTAAAAGTGATGTAATTTTGAAGAATTTGGGAAAAACATGTCTGTTCTAGAAGGAGTCATTAGATATATGGTTCTTGTTATTCTCAGGTAATCAGATAAAAATTGAATTTTCTGGCCAAAATCAAGAAAATAAAATTCAAATCTTTAAGCTCCTTTGGCTTAGTTTTTTTTTAAAGAAACAAAATAATGACGGTTGTTCCCTACTGAAATTATTCTTTTTAGGCATGAAAGTCTTCAGTAGTTTGTTTTAGTCATTTTAGATAAGCAGCCAAAAAATGCAGAGGCTCAATCTAAAATTATTTTCATTTTACTTGCCAAAATGATCAGATTAAATATCACATAAGAATAGGCTCTCTTGAAAGATTTCTGGTTAAGACTTCCTGGCTTTGGCATGAAACAAAGCTACCACAACACTACAAGCCATTGACTCAGAACTGGAGTTAAGAAAGTGGTACCTAGAAGTCTAAAATGAAATAGTGTTTGTATCTTCTATCTGAATAATTCAGAAGGCTTATTTTTTAA
>PVLC010025945.1:0-23310 GCA_004027655.1 Graphiurus murinus | reverse complement strand
GTGAAGGGGCATACATTTTTTCTCATATGCAGAGGCTAGGGAGTAATTGGGATACAAGAGGGACTCCAGAGAGTGGAGGAGAAACCTCAGAGACCAGAGAGGTGGTCTAAGGGAAGGGGAAGAGTGAGGTTCATTGAAAGAATTCCTACCATTGGCTATGTGTACATATGTGAAAACACCAATGTCAATCTCAGTACTCTGTGTGGGAAAGGGTGGGGGAATGTAACGGTAGCAGGGGTGTGGGGAACCAAGTGCTGTGTACATGTATGTCACTGTCAACATGATTTACATTATGATATGAAACTTTAATGCACCAGTAAACGCATATAAAAATAATATGATCTATTAAAGAAATGCACGCTGGTCTCCCACCAGACCAGGCTAAAATAAATCAATTTTTGTTAAAAAAAAAAGATTGTAACATTTATATATATATTAGCAAATTTATCCATGGCATTGTAGTTAAAAAAAGAAAAACAGTGGATAAGAAAGACTATCAAATATCAGAGATTACAATTTTCAGGAAACATCACATTAAAACTATTGGGTACTACTTATACACATGTTCTTTTCTCCAGAAATGTCTCTTCTAAATTTAATAAAGTAAATAATTTGATAGGTCAATATAATTACATCTCTGTTAAATTAGGCAGCATAAGTGAACCATGCAGGTGTGTGGTGATCTCATTATTAAGGTCATGTAGTTGGTTGACCATCTGGTAAAACAGAGGTTATTCTAAAGTAAATCATGAGAGCACATTGGTTCAGTGACTACAAATTGGTTAAAGTCTGAAACTATCCTTGTTAAATATCCAGTTTAGGAAGGTCAGGGCACAAAACTAAAAAAAAAACCCATATCATATAAATGATTTCAATGCCTCCAATTTACATGTCTCTAGTTCAATAGGTAAACATGTATTTACTGATTTTTTTTTTTTGGCAAAACATTTAACCTCTTGCTTATGATTTTCCATATGAATAGAATTGTGCACTAATAATTCTGCTGCTAATCTACAAAATAGCATATCTTCCCTCAGATGGGTAAACAAGATGTAGGCCAGATAAGAAGGATTTGGCCTGCTGTATATATTTGCTTGACAGTATTTCCTAGTAGAGAAGTCACTACCTCACATGAAAATGTCAGCCAGGCATGGTGGCACATGCCTGTAATCTCAGTACTGGGAGGCTGAGACAGGAGGACTGCAGGTTCAAAGCCAGCCTCAGCAACTTAGTGAGGCCCTCCACAATTAAGTGAGACTCTGTTTCAAAATAAAAAATGAAATAGGTCTGGGGATATAGCCTGGAGGTAGACGGCTTCTGGGTTCCACCCCCAGTACCACAAAAAACACAGACATACATACATACATACAAGAAAATGTTAAATATTAGGATAATATATGTTTTATTATGCTTTTGCATATTGCATATTATAATATACACATTGTATTTGGTATGTTATGAGGTGCTTCCTACTAGGGAGTTATTTTGGGAAGAATGACCATGAACAAAGTACTAAAGGAATGAATGAGGGACTGAGGATTCTAAATGACTTTCATAAGCAGAGAAAAACTGCTCTAGTTTTAGAATAAAAGATTCAAAAGTAGGGAATTTCAGAGAGGAGAACAGTCAATTTGCTTGCTGTATTAGGTGATATAAAGAGACACGTGGGAAGAAACACCCACCACTGTATAAAGGCAACAGGGAATTTACTGCCCTCTGAGGAGAACTGATTTTCATTTGGATCAAGAAGTAGCAACAAGGTTCAGAAGACTGGTTGAAGACAGAGGATTTTACTAATAACTTATCTTGGGTTGCCAGGGGTTCAGGCATAGTGCTCTACAGAGGAAAAAAAAAAATAGCCATTAAAAGTTCACTGTTAAAAAAAAAAAATCATTCCACTGCATACTAAAATGTGTTTAAGGTTAGATTATAATGAGTCATAAAATGAAAGAAGATAAAGTAAGTTAGGGACAATGAAGCAAAAATAAATAAATAAATAAATAAATAAATAAATAAATAAATAAATAAAGCAAAATTATGGAGTAGGAACAGGTTTGTAGTCAAATGTCAGATGATCCTGTACTTTCCCTAGAGGTTAGTCCTAAACTAGGGCTTTGACTTTATTCACTAGCAGCATAAAGGAAGAAAAACAAAGAGCTAACTATATAATTTACTGTCAATGAGATAAAACTAAAAGCTATTTCATATATATGATGAGACTTTGATTTGCAGCTGTATTAATATGTAATTTCACTGGAAGAAGTGTTTGATAGTTCATTAAATTTCAAATAGCCTACTAGATATTTGTTTTATTTTTACAAAAGCTATGAATATGAAAAACAGCTTCACAGTTATTATTGACTTTACTTCAACACATCCTCTTCTCTGATATTTTCATGTACTTTGGAGAAATACTTATCAGTCCTAAACCAAGTGAGAGAAAAGCATTAACTACTTTTCTGTTTATATTCTGTTCTACAGTTGCCTGTCTCAATGATTTTTATAACTATTGAATCAACATATAATTTATTCATCATGAAATGATTTTTGGATATGAAATGCACATCAAGACACTGCATGCTTCTCTCTGTGTCTATATATCAAACACTCAATCCCTGCTTTAAAGATGGTTCTCTTGCTAGGTGTTGTGGTACACACCTATAACCTTAGTACTTGGGAAGCTGAGACAGGAGTATTGCAGATTCGGGGTCAGCCTCAGCAACTTAGCAAAACCCTGTTTCAAAATAAAAAATAAAAAGGGTGTAGCTTGGAGGTAGAATGTCCCTGGGTTCAATTCCCAGTACTAATAGGATAAGATAAAATAAAATAAAAATTGTTCTCTTTAGTAGAATTCCTACCTCCAATAGAGTGGCAAGCTTTTAAAAGTGAGGCCCTCTGCAACTTAGTGAGACCTGTTTCAAAATAAAGAATAAAAAAATAGGACTGAGGGTGTAGTTCAGAGGTAGAATGCCCCTGGGTTGTTCAATCCCTAGTAACGAAAAAAAAAAAAAAAAAGTCCAAATGAGTGTCTAGATAGAGTCAACTTCTTCAAATTTCCAAATTGAATATACGCAAACCAGCCAGGTATGGTGGTGCACGCTTGTAATCCCAGTACTTGGGAAGCTGAGACTGGAGGATTTAGGTTCGAGGCCAGCCTCAGCTACTTAGTGAGGCCCTCCGCAACTTAGAGAGACCCTGTTTCAAAATAAAGAATAAAAAAAAATAAGGCTGGGCATGTAGCTTGGAGATAGAGTGCCCCTGGGTTCAATCCCCAGTACCAAAAGAAAAAGAAAATATACAAACCATAACATCTTGTCAGTTTTATTTTTCAGACAATACATATTTTTAAAGCTTTCCTGTCTCTACATTATTCACATTGGAAGTTAGAAGTCATAGCATTTCCTTCTACAGTATACAGTAGTTACAGCTAACTTCTTTATGCTACTTATTTACAGCTACTTCTTTATGCTCTCCAAACTATGGCTGCTAACATGAGTTTTGAGATATACTGTAATACTGAATAAAAGGCTGGTAATTTTAGGGGAAAATGCATTGGGAAGATTACTATCAACATTTTTAAAAAGAACTGTCAAGGCTTTATTTTAATAAGTATATTTTAGCATAAAATAGATACAGGGTCAGGATATAGTTAGGTAAAGAATTTTGAGAATTAATTTAAATGTGTGTACATTAATAAAGTTTTATATTATACAATACTATCAAAAGACACATGATGGTTGCAATTCTAGGGCACTAGCAGGGTAATTGTGCGCTCAGTCATTTGTAAGAAATACTTAGTAAAGGGGTTTCCATGTAAAGTCTAGCAGTCATGCCCATGTCTATTGTGTTTACAAGAAAAGGAGACCCCTGTGGTTAGTGTTTGTATTCCCTCCAGAATTTGTGTTGTAACTTCATCCCCAATGCAATAGTACTAAGAGGTGTGGGGCCTTTGGGTAGAAATGCTCTACCTTCATAGATGAATGCTCTTATAAAAGGGCTCAAAGGCACTAGCTAGACTTACTGCGCTAATATTCCTTCTGCTACATGAGGATACACAGTTCATTCTTTCTGGAAGGGGCAGTGTTCAGATGCCATCTAAGAAACAAAGCCCAGGCCCTCAAACACACCAAACATGCTGAGACCTTGACCTTGAACTTCTCAGTTTCTAGGACTGCAAAACAATGATAATGATAATAATAATAATAATAATAATAATAATAATAATAATAACAACAACAACAACAATAGTTTCTCTTCTTAGCCAGGCACATTGAACACCCCTGTAATCGCAGTACTAGGGAGACTGAGACAGGAGGATTGCAGGTTTGAGGACAGCCTTCATAAATTAGCAAGGCTAATAGGGTCTCACTAAGTGAAACAGGGTCTCACTAAGTTGCAGAGGGTCTAAGTAGCTGAAGCTGGCCACAAACCCAGATCCTCTGGTCTCAACCTCCTAAGTGCTAGGATTACAAGTGTGTGCCACCACACCCAGTGGCAATAAATATTTGAACATGTACGGACAATCATTTCTTAAGAACGAACTGTCTCACCAACTATGAGGTAAATCATGACCAATTTATCATTGATGTGGTTCCCTCCACTCTTTCCCTCTTCTCATGAGGACTGCCCCAGTTTTTTCACTAGCCCTATACCGACAGAATAGGGCAGAGATTAAGTGCCCTATTAAGAGATTAAGAGCAGAATTAAGTGCCATCCATTTCTATAGAACATATATTTCAGGAAGGACAACGGTCATCAAATGCTTTGTTCCCTTGACAATTTATTTTCTTTCTGTCATAAGACACAAATATCTTTAACAGAAGACATTTTCAAATTACATAAAAATAAAGTTATCATACCTAGTGGTATGCTATATCTGTACTTGAGCATGATATTGATAACTATGCAATTTCTGGCAGGATCCATATTTCTCTAAGCCTAATTTTCTTTAATTATAAAGTGGGGTCATAGTAGCAAAAAAGGTAGGTAAATATAAATAGAGTTGTTCTAACTATAGTACTTATAGGATTGCCATTAGAATAAACAGAGAATATGTGCCTAACAAATTACAAGCAGACAAAAGTGCTAGTAGGATTATTATTACTGATTAAGTAGAATTAGAATTGATGAGTGAGTATGGATCAGTCTCTAACATTACCCAACTTCACAGAACATAGAAAGCTTGAGGATACAAACTCAGGGGAAAAGAAGCTGGGAAAGACAAGGGTCTCCACTGCAGAAGTGGGGAAGAGCAAAGAGAGGAAACAAGGGATTACAAAGACAAACTGCTATGGAGTTCTGACTCCATGAACACTTGTTAATCATAGATGGACATAAGAAAATCTTGACGGATATATTTGCTCTATGCAAACGTATCCAAGAACAGTTTAAGAGAGGCATTTCTCTTGCATGGAAAAGTTACTCCTTTTTTTAGCATAATCAACTTTATTATGAGATTTTCATCCCTCAAAAATTTATTTATCTAGGTATGACCAGTACAATAAATTGTTCTGTTCCTGAAATTTTCTTTTTATTCTCCTAAATCATCACCTTTGGATAACCTTGATACTTATTAACACTGCCACAGCTGGGGAGCAGGAGCAGAGAGAATTAAAACTAACACCCCTCAAGTTCGCTGCTCATTATTAGCTTCCTATAAAGATTTCTAGGGAATGAGGTAGACACTATTGATTAATACAGACTTTGTGCATTTTATTTGCTTTGTTCTTTGTGTTCTAAAGTCCAAAGAAAATAGCTTTATCTTTCCCAGTGATTCTCAAGAACTGCAGCCAAGATGCATGTTCTAGGCATTAATTCCTTGGATTAAGAGTTTGAAGGAAATACTTCCACTGACATTATATACATATATGATAATACCAATGCCAATCTCGATATCTTGTATGATAAAGAGAGGAGCGGGAGGGGGCTGGGGGCAGCCCACTAAGTGCTGTGTGCATGTATGTCACCATCACTATCATTAAAAACTATATTATCATCTCAGAAACAGCTTTTAAAATAAGGTTGCATTAATATAATTTTTTTAAAAATCTGTTTATGTAATAATAAAAGGCTACCTTTAAATATGCTAAAAAATATGTAAAAGTAGTTAGACTCGCCTTTCCTTTACTCTTACATGTCTGACACTAGAAAAGGTAGAGAGAAGTATTACATGTCAAATAGGTTGAAATCTAAAAATATTATCTGCATGGACCAGGCTTCAATTTTACATGGTGTGACCTTAGACACATAATTCATGCACTTAGAGACTGTATTCTTATTTATAAAATGTAATAATATTATTTCCAGCTACCTTGATGAAATGTAAAAGCACAAATGTAAGGCAGTAATATTTAGCAGACATGGCAGTTTGCAAAGTTAGTGAAACCACTATTCTAAATGACAAATTTTGTAGCTGATAGGAAATGACTTTTTGATGTTTGTGATTACTTTTTAGATGTTTTACCAAGAGACAGGATGAGGTACATGCACAATATAATATTTTTGATCTTTGCTGTTTATTACTTGAAAGAAATCAGCTTATCATTCAGAAAAAAATCTAATTTTGTGTTTTCTCAGGTTTTAAGAGGATTACTTATGTAAAAGTTTTTTTTATTTTCCCATCACAAGACAGCTATGTTTAAAAGCTGGTACTGATTGTCTCTAGGTCTGTAAGAAATACTAAATTTAGAGTTATTAGACATATGTGCATTTTTATGTGTGCATATATATATATATATATACACACATACATGTGTGTTGTGTATATGTGTGTGTAGACACACATGGATTTAACTTCAATAAATTGTAACTTCAAACATCAATTAAAGTCCTTGGGTAAAGAATAAATTGGAACAGAAAGAAGAGAATGTCTCATTGGCTCCATATGGCAGGAAGAAATCATTATGAAGTTCTCACTGCAAGCTCTTTCTCCACAGGAAGCCAAGATCTCACCTGATCTTGTGCGAGTGCCTTTCTTAATTGAGAAAACATCCTTTACTTTGAGGATGTGGAAAATTGAAAAGAGTAGGTTGTTCTAACATAAGTGCAAGACATCAAACAGATTTAAAAGTTCTTTGTTTTCCTATTTATAACACATTTCTGACAAGAACTGTTGGAGCTCTTAAAATGAGCCTTTTAGTTGTTTGCTGTTTACTTTGTGGTCACAAAATACTGTGCCTTATGTTTGGGGCTTTTAATGACTTCTTGGATAGTTCCAACTCAGATATTCCTCCATACCTAAAACTCAATACCTAGAACTAAGAAATATCTCTGACCCAGTACCTCATTATTCCCTATCTCAAGTTCAAGTCTGTCACTATAGTTCTGTCATCCAGGAATGAAACTAAGGTAGTATACTGTTCACTCACAATCTATTTTACAAATATACACTCTAAATTCCAGCAACATTGAACCTTCAGACCTTGTAAAACGGGCCGTGTTTTGATATATCTCTGGGATGTTGTGCACGCTATTACATCTCTGACTATAATGGCTTCCTCATCTCCCTCACTAAGATAATTTCTACTGTTTCTTTATATCCATTCAGAAGTCTGTCTTCAGCCTTCCCATGGCTGTTCCTCAGTATAAGCCAAAATACCAAGATGTGTAAGGCAGTAACTCAGCTATGCATGTCACTGGAATACTTGAAAGTCTGAAAATGATTCGTGGCCAAGAACTGTCTTCTGAACCCAAAATTCCTTTCACATATGTTGTTGGTTCATAATCTGGAGGTGAGTCTTATGTGACCAACAGAGGACCCTAGAGATCTGCATTTGGAAGCTTCTTGGGCTCCTGATGTTTTGTGTACATTCTTCCTCCTGCTATGACATTTTCTTGACCTTTACTAAAGATTTGCATGAGACCCAAAGGGTCTTGCATGTCTTCAACCATCCAACTTCCTGTAATCCTTATAGTGGGCATCACTCATGAGACTCTGGAGCATGCACTGTTAAGTACTTTTCTATTTATATCCTGACATCTAGAATATGCTGAGGAAAAGTAAACATTTATGTCTTGTTGATCAGTTCTTCTGGAATTACTAATTTACCTCTCAAAATCAAATTAAAAGATTATTAAAGATTATTTATGCCCTAAAAACATCAAAGCTGGGTGTGGTGGTGCATAACTGTAATCTAGTACTTGGGAGACAGAGACAGGAGGATCACAGGTTTAAAACCAGCCTCAATAACTTAGGGGGACTCTCAGAAATCTAGTGAGACACTGCTTCAAAATGAAAAATCCAAAGGCTGGGGGTCCAACTCAGAGTTTGAAAGCCCCTGGGTTCAACCCTTTCTATCAAAAAAAAAAAAAAATCACACTACGAAGTGAAATAGATCATTTAAGTGTGTAATATCCCATTAGGTTTTTTTGTTTGTTGTGGTGTGTGTGTGTGTGTGTGTGTGTGTGTGTGTGTGTGATATTGGATATTGAACCCAGGGGCATTCTACCTCTCAGTTACACCCCCAGCCCTATTTTGTTCTTTATTTGGAAACAGGGTCTCACTAAGTTGATGAGGGCCTCACTAAGTTGCTGAGGTTGGCTTTGAATCTGCGATCCTCCTATCTCCGTCTCCCAAGTACTGGGATTACAGGTATGCACTACCACTCCTGGCCTTCCAATAGGGTTTCTAAACTAAAAGTATTTCCATTTTCTATTAGTTGCGATTAAAAGATATACTGTACCTACTCACTCAATCAATATCCTGTTGTTTGGATCACCTGTATAATAGTATGTGTGTTTGCATTATTTGTGATTTTTTTTTCGTTAGTAGGGATTGAACCCAGGGGCATTCTACCTCTGGGCTATACCCCCAGTCCTATTTTTCATTCTTTAGTTTGAAACAGGGTCTCACTAAGTTGCAGAGTGCCTCACTAAGTAGCTGAGGCTGGCTGTGAACCCGGACCCTCCAGTCTCTATCTTCCATGTCCTGGGTTTACAAGCATGCGCCACCATGCCCGACTCTTTGTGATACTTTTACTATACTGGAAAACATACAGAAGGATATTTATGAAATTTACTAAATAAGCTTTAAATTAATGTTCATTTGCTAGTGCATTACAAAAGTCCCAGCTAAAGTTGTGCAAATACTTTTGATACAATGCTCATGAAGTCTGTTCTCTGTTTCATGTTTTTCCTAAAATTTTTTCTATGTATTTTTTGTATAAATTTTTTCTTATATATTTTTCCAAAAAGAGGAGACATATTCCCTAAATAATTTGGGATTTTCTTCACTATTTCTAGACACTTTTTTTTAACTGAGAAAACTTACCCATTATATTTCTCTTTATTTAGGATTTTAGTATTGAGTTCAGAAATTCTATTAGCTTTCTCTAAAAAATTAGGAAAAAACCTACAAATGCAATAAACAGAAGTGAAAGTGAATTTTCATGCTAATAATCAAATGAAGTCATTTTACTTAACCCAAGCAAAAAATTGTTTCTTCATAATATAGAAATTAAATATTATAAAGTATAAAACAATATTCTACTAGTTTCTGATATCTTTAATATGGAAAGAATCTTCAGGCCTGTTATATAATACTATTCTTATACTTGCTCAACTTACTGTTTTAGTATTAAAGGGAATGATTATAGACACTTTTTATTTGTTAAGTTTACTGACGTGCTTTTCCTACATTGCTTGAGCATATTCAATCTTACTCATTTCCCCCAGCAGTTCCCAAAGTATACTCTTTAGTCTGAATATTTGCAAATGGAAATAGCTTCTTTGTTACTTGTAAGACTTGCTTTGTTTTTATTCATCAACTTGGCAAATGTTTGTGTGAGTGAGCTTGGAGCAATACCATTCTAATGAGCAATAAAAACACACAAGTATCCAAGAAGGTGATGAGGCAATCCTTGGAAATAAATGCAACTCCCAGAGAGCTAGAGATCTAGTTTTAATTATGTAGGATTTAAACTAGGGATCAACAGACAGGAGACCAAGCCCCTTCCTTGCTTGCTTTGCTGGCCAGGGTACTGTTTCTTATTTGAACCCACAGAGTTTGAGGTGCGCTGACTTACGTTTCTCTGAATTTAAATCTCCTAGGAAGTAATTAGCCATTTCTGTCATGCCTATCATCATTAGTAAGCACTTCTGTCACAGATAAAATCTGCTTGGCAGACAGGGCAGGGAGAGAGGGAAATTGTGCAAGTCTATTCAATTTAGTTCTACTATGTCATAACATTGAATCTTGGGATGGTCATGTTATTAAAATATGCAAAGAATCGGGGATTCTCATAATGAATGTGCTACATTTAAAAAAAAATCCCATCTGCAGTTATAGTTAGTTGTTTGAAACTGTGGAAACGTATTTCCATAGCAACAATATTATATTAAAATCTTTGTTAAATTTAGGTGTAACTGAAAGAGAGAAAGGAGGAAAACACGTACTAAAAATGGTACAGATGTTACCATACTTAATTGCTCCAAGAACTTTTTTCTTTTTTGTACTGGGGCTTGAACCCAGGTACATCCCCAGCCCTTTTCATTTTCTATTTTTTTATTTTGAAACAAGTCTCAGTAAGTTGTTGAGGCTGGCAATGACCTGCAATCCTCTGTCTCAGTCTCCCAAATACTGGGATTACAAATGTGCTCCACCATTCCCAGGCTCCATTATAGATGTGAAAACTGAGTTTAATACTAGATTTGCCATTAAGTTGTAAAGTCAACTTTCAATTTGTTGATAAAGTCAAATTTCAATTTGTTTCTTTGAGGCCCTAAATCCCATGCTCTTTTGATTATAGCACCCAGTCTTGTCAGATCTAAAATTACTGGTTCTGTTAAACTAACAGCATTAGGATAACATTTAACTACCAGATATACTTCTTTGGATACGTGACTTTTTTATTGTACTTTAAAAACACGGGCCTAATTTTCTGCCCACTTCTCCTCTTGGGCAGTCTTGATAGTGGAGGTGAGGACTTCGTTTTCTTGTTCCAAGGCATTCGAGATTTTTGCTGAGACTTATGTTAGAATGGAACTGGTAAACCTAGAGAATGCAGGTTGGTGGCCTGGAAAGGAGGAGGCCTATGTAGTTAGAGTGTGGGCTCTGGGCCTAGAATTGCAGTGTGTGAACAGTCTGCTCTGGTGTGAGTTCCCTGGTATTTCTTCAGGTAGATCCAGCAACCAACCATACTACCACAGTAACCACTGAGAGTTGATATTAGTCACAATGTTAGGGACAGAGGTTTGATGATGAACAAGATCTGGACTTACTTTCCAGGATCCTACGGTCTAGTGAGAGTGTATTTACTGACAATTTATAGTACACTATTATAAGAATTAGGATAGGATACCTAAATACAGAATACCCCCAAAACCTTTAAGTTGGAGATTTAGTGTGTGTGTGGGGGGGTGGGGAGGGTAGTGATATCATGTAGTTTTCCAGGAGGAAAGAACTAAGTTTACTGGCAGGAAACTGAGATTTAGCAAGAAGTGCAGTGCAGCCTCTGCATGCGCAAGGTGGGTGGTGATTTAGGTCATGTGTGAGTGAGATCAACGCAAGGACTAGAGCAGAGTGAGAGGGAGAAAGAGATGGTGAAGAGAGAGAAAAGATGCCCATACTAGAAAAATAAAGAGCATATAAAAAAGAGAAGGTTGGAGAAGCAAAGAGGTCAAATCCAAGGTCATCTTAAGGAGTGAAGAATGAATCTTGGGAAAGATGCAAGGCTATCTTAATTGCTTTTAGGTGGGGAAGTAAATTGATTGGATATTTACCTTAAAATGAATATTCTTAGCCAGGCATGGTGGCACATGCTTGTAATCTCAGTACTTGATAGGCTGAGACAGGAGGATCTGGGTTTGCAGCCATCCTCAGCTATTTAGTGAGGCTCTCCACAACTTAGTGAGACTCTTTTTCAAAATAAAGAACAAAAAATAGGGCTGGGGATGTAGCTCAGTGGTAGAATGCCCCTGGGTTCAATTCCCAGCACCACAAAAAAAAAAAAAAAAAAAAAAGAATATTCCTATTTTTGGAGCATGGTAAAAACTGGGAAGGATGAGAGATGTGTCTGAGGTGGGTAGCCTTTTGCAGTGGCCTGTTTGGGAGAGATGACGATGATCTGCTGCAACCCCTGCCAGCTAGCAGACTTGGGCCAGTGTGTGAACTGCTAACACGATACATGCAAGATAAATATAAACATCCTTAGCATTTGTACATTTGCATAGCATTTTGACAAAAAGACATACCTTTTGAATGTATTTATATAAGATTTCTCAAAAAATACCTGCCTGTGAGAGATTAGGGGAAGAAATCTATTGTTTCATCCAGGGCACTTCAAGAGAAACAGGTCTATACCAGCTACACAGTAGCGGCTTTGTAGAGAAGCAGACAGGTCCAAAAGATGTTCAGAGAAACATGAAACCTTAACATTTTTTTTTTTTTTTAATACTGGAGGCTGAATCCAGGGCTGAGGGTGTGAATCTCCGAGTCACACCCTTAGCCCCTATTTAATTTCTTATTTTGAAATAGGTTCTCGCTAAGTTGCTTATGGTCTTGCTAAGTTGCTAAAGGCTGGTCTCGAATATGTGATCCTGTTGCAGCCTCCTAAGTACCAGGATTACAAGAGTGCACCACTATGCCTGGCTAAGGCTCAATATTTGATTAGTTGTGGATAGTGAGGAAGAGGAATGGTGGACAAAGATGATATTGGTGGTAGAGAGTTTTATTTATGATATTTGTATCTACAACAAGTTTCTCCCTTCTTCCAGAAAAAGTTTGGGTTTCCTTTGACCTACCTCTCCTCCACCATCAGTCCACATAGTCTAGGAATGTGCCATGTTACATGGACTAAATCAATGAATCCATGAGATTGGTCTGGGAAGGGCACATGACCAGTGAGATTCTACTCAGGAAAGGGTATCTGAGTTTTTAGAGAAGTAGGTCAGAGATCTGACACCACCTGGGGCCATCCTGCAGCTGAGAACTGAAGTAACTCAATGAAACCTGAAGGGAAGAGATTATCCTAATGAATGAGCCCTGAATCTAGCTGCCCTAGAAACAGCCCTCCCTGTGAGACTTCCTGTTATGTCACCCAGGACACTCACTTTCTTGTTTAAGTCACAATCACTCAGTATTGTCACTCAAAACCAAGCATTCTCAGTGGCATCTTGGCTAAGATAGAGGAAGATAAGGTCACAGAAGAATATCACAAGCTTGATCCGGGTGTGTCCTTATGAGAAGTAGTAGTCCCCTGGACAAATGTCAACTCTACAGTTAGGAATAAGATCTGCGCAGGAAAGTCATTAAGAGATGGGTAGTGATTTAGGTCAGGGGTGTGAGACTGACCAAGGGCAGTAGAAAAAGAAGCAACAGATTCAAGGACAGAACCCAGAACATCAGCGATACTTAAAGAGTTGCAACCAGCTAAAGCAACTGAGGAGTAGTCAAAGAGAGTTAACAGGAAAGCAGTAAGATTATTGTGCAGTGAAAAGGGAAATTATTTGCAAGTAAAAAGGGTACCCTGTATAACAGTAAGCAAAATGAAATAGGGCCATCAACACTGAAGTGTATCCATTAGGTTAATAGAATTCAGGAAGAAGTATCAGGCACTCATACAGAAGAAGTAAGGTACTTTCATCGGGAGACAGAAGGGTAGACTGAAACATTTTCTCTACTGGAGAATGAAGATTCTATAACTGTGGCTAATGTTCTGAGGGAAAGAAAGATCCAAGCAGAAAGATAACAGGCAGGCATTATCAAAAGTGAACTATCCCATGAAATGTTGGAGCTATTGAGTCTTAAAAAATAATTTTGAGAAGGAATACCAAAATTAAATAAAGGCCTCAGGAATGGACAGAAATAGTAAATGGACTGATAGTGATCTAAATTCATTTTAATATGAAATTAAGATAAAAGTACTAAGGGAATTATGATTTCAGAACAAAATGTAATTGTTGCAAATCTCAGCAAGTAAAACGGAAATAAGCAAAATCTTGGCAAGTAATACGGAAATATGCATCAAAATCAGGGGAGTGGAGCATGGTAGCAGGATGGAATGTAAGGAGGCTATCCAGGTCATTATTCCTATATACACACTGTCAAAAACCTCCTTGCTGTTGAGAAATAACATGAGGATGTCAAACACTTAATGACTTTTGTGATCTTCCTTTAACCTTCACAGCAATGTTTCAGGAGCTAATATCCTATGCTGATAAAGAGATACATATCTAAAATTTAGTAACTCTTTTGATTCACATTGGTTTCTTTTGCTACTGTTAAATTCAAATTAAGTTGAATGTTTTTATTTTAAAATAAGTATGCTATAACTTCCTTTTTTAGAAATTTAATTCCTCTCATCTATCTATCCATTCATCCCTAGCCACACTTTCTCTAACTATATACAGTTTAGCTGCTTCATGGGAGATACTAACAGTTCTCATTTTATTGGGTTTTGTATGAGTAAATGAGATGGCAAGTATAAAATACCTAGATTACTGGTATAGAGTTATTTTTATAATGTTGGAAGTTGTTATTTTTTGTCTATATGTCCATTTTTGCACTTATATTTATGTAGAGTGAGAGATGGCTGAAATATTTTAACTGAGAGTTCCCACTGGGTTATTTCTGCCTGATATGATTTTGAACATTATATTAATTTCAATGCTTTTTGTACTACTTAGATTTTAATAATTAGCACACATCTTGCTTCTGACACAGAGTTGTTATTCTTAGGAAATGCAACTCATTGCAGACCTAACAATGTAGGCAATGGATTTGTCAGTGTTTTGCATATTGGGAAAGACATTGTTTCTCAGATTGTGGTTGCATAAACTAGACCAGGACTTTAACTCCACAGAGACTTTTCTTTCTACTGCTTTGTTATCACAAGTATGCAAGAGATAAGGTGTTCTGATTCTACCTGATTGACATAAAGACTGACACTGGAGTTAGCTTTTACTTTTTTGAATGATTTTAAAAGTTCAGAAGAAAAACCCACTTCGTCCCAGCAAAAAAAAAAAAAAAAAAAAAAAAAAAAAAAAAAAAAAAAAATATATATATATATATATATATACACACACACACACACACACACACACACACACACACACACACACACACGATGATAAACATTTTCCCAGAAACTGAAGAAATAGGCATACAATGAGAGATTATTCTTAAATGTAAAAATAGGCAAAACTGCTCTGGAGATGCAGTTTCCCATAGTTTATCACATTAGATAAAAAATTTAAAAAAACCATAGTTTGATTTAAAATATATGTATTTATGTGTCTATTTCCTAAGGGATGAAAGACTATTTCCTCTAAAATGTCTCTTCAAATGTGAGCAGGGATCTGAGATTAGTTTAGTTAAGTAAGTTTACTTTAGTTCTCTTTCAAAGAGATTTCAATCCCAGCATTCGGGAGGCTGAGACCGGAGGATCCGGGTTCGCGGCCAAGCCTCAGCTACCTAGTGAGGCACTCGCAACTTAGTGAGACTCGGTTTCAAAATAAAGAATAAAAAATGGGGCTGGGGGTATAGCTCGGAGGTAGAATGCCCCTGAGTTCAATCCCCAGTACCGCCAAAAAAAAAAAAAAAAAAAAAACCAAAGAGATTTCAGATCTTTGGAGAGAGTTGACCACATGCCTTATTTCACACCACCCAAATAAAATGACAAAGAGAGAAACCAGAGGCAACTTTTCCCCACCTCACATCCTTCTAATTAATACAATCCCTTAGAGGATTGTTTTCAGGACCCCCACAGATAACAAAATGCAGGGTTGCTCAGGTCCCTTATATAAAATGATATAGTATTTGCATATAACCCAAGCTTTTTCTGTATAATTTAAAGTACACCTAGATTACGTATACTACTTAATACAATGTATATGGTCTATCAATATTTTTCAAAGAATAATTATAAGAAAATGTCTGCACATGTTCAGTATATTTTTCCCAAATATTTTGATCCATGTTTGGTCATATCCATATACATGGAACCCACCCATATGGAGGGCAGACTGTATTTTAAATGAAACAGTATAAACCACTAATGATGTCTATTTTGTGTCAAATCTAAATCATTTCCACAACCCTGGTGTTTCCCACAATATTTTACCTTCTCTAACATTTCCTTCCTATTTAATCTCATATTTCCTAGAACCTTTGTTTAAAAAATGTTCATCTCCTTATTAATGTTGACTTTAGTTGCTCATCAAAACCACTCCTGGAAGTATCTTGATAAAGTCTTTAAATATCTTGGACATTTTTCAAACATTTCTTTCCTTACATAACATCTCCTCTTTTCCTTTCTGCTCAGTTTTCTGAGTTTTACATTTCAAGATTCAGAGTGTTACTGTTTGACCCTTTTGATATCAAATCAGAGCTTCCCTTTTTCAAAAGCATTCTCTAGCTATGAACAAGATTTCTTATTTCACATGGGGCCAACAGCATCTATGTAGAAAAATGATAAAGATATCCAACATCCAGAAAATTCTCCATTTATAAATAGGTGTTCTTAAAGAAGTATTTAGAAACATATATAACACCTAGACATTGTTATCCAGAGATTATGTGAACAGGAATATCATTAAAAAAAGCAGAATAAGGTAAATAAAATATGTTATAAGAACGTGGACTTTGTGGCCTCAGTGTTAAGGAGGCAAACAGAAAGACTCCTTTTAGTCTGTTTACCTCATTCACATCTCTCAAGGCCCTAGTTGGTGGGTAAATGATGCCCAAAGCACCAGAAATAACTTGACATATGACAGATACAAAGGGCAGGAATGTACCTATTCTACTTTGTCTTTGGGTTCATTCATGTCCCACCTAAGTAGGCTAATCTCTTTAACACTGGAAATCATATATTACAATGGAAAAAAAATGTATGTGGAGTAGACTTGATTTCTACACCTAATTTTGCTGCTATCTTCCTGTGTGAACTTAAGCATACCATCTAATTCCTCTGGGCCTCAACTTACTTTATTAACAAAATGATGAAATTAGAATATTGCATCCTGAAACCCTTTCAACATTAAGTTTTTGAATTTGTAACACACACACACACACACAAAGTCTTTTAAAAATAAATAAAACATCATAGTCCCTAGTAAAATATTATATAATATGAAATTTTAGTTTCTATTTTGTAATTTCTAGGAGTTTTGTAACACTCTTTCAGGGCACTTTTACATGCAGAGTAATAGTTTACAATGACAACCTTGGAAACTATGTTCAATACCTATTATAGTTATGTGAGAAAATTTGGTGTGGGGGGTTAAGCATCTTCTTTAAAAGAGGCATATGTTTTTCAGAAATTAAATTGGTTTTTTTGAGTTCATCTCAAGAATTCAGAAGTCAAGTAATATTTAGTGTTTGTCATTTACCTTTCTTCATTTATGCTTGTCTTTTATGAGCATATGTCAAGTTAAAAAGATGATGGTTCAGCAAACTTTTTCAGTTATTACTATCCTCTACTTGTTTTTGTATTTTTAGCATAAAAATAACTTACAACTTCCCACTATATAGCAGCCAAGGGAAAAATAATATTTCATAGATTTCTACTTCCTTTTTTAAATATGTATCAGTGTTGTTTTGGCACATAAAAGAACATTTGAAATGGTTACAGATGAAGAAATATGAGTATATATAAGTGGCTATATAATTTTTAATTGGAGAAAATGATAGTTAACATTTAATTTACATGCTTATTTTTCAGTTTTAAAATATTTGAATGTATATAAATTACATAGATTAGCAGTATTCAAGACTAATTCTAAAATCTAAGAAAAATTTATAAAAGCCTATGTATAAAGCTGATTTTTTTAGATGGTTTGTATGCTTTGAAATTAAGCTAAAAATCCAATTTTGAATGTATGAAATAGATTATATGGAATGCAGCTGAGATCTTCATGTTCTTTTTTACATTTCCCCTGGTGTCTATAATCAGCAAAACTGGCAAATACTTATGTTTATTGCTATTTTACAATTGCTCTATTGAATCATATGAATTTGGAATTCTAAACTAATTTGGATATTTCATTACTGCATCTCATCGGTTACCAAGATGCATCTTTTTGCCTAATGATTCCACAGAGTTCAATGTTTTTTTTTTTCCAAATCCTGCCCCCCCTTTCTTAAACATGATAGTAGATATCATTTATTTCAAAGATCTGGATTTTCTTCAATTAAGTCATAAGCAAATGTTAAGATTTGGTTGAATGGTAATTTATAATATATTCATCAAAAATAATTTAGGAAGTATTTGTAAAATGATTTAGCTATATTAAGATCTTTCTTTACTATGACTCATTAGGCCACATAATGTTGTAACTTTCTCTCCTCATTAACTGCTCACTTGGAAAACTCCCTAATGCAGTTTTAAAAGGTTTGCATGGAGTTTTCTGTATTTCTATATTTGATTTTAAGACCAGGACAATCTTTGCAGTAATATTTTGCTTCAGAATGCCATTACTTAAAACTCAAGAAAATAGGAAAGTATATCCACAGTGGTGGCTTTCTTTAATGGTCAAAATATTCCCTTATACATAAATCTACCAGGTTAGCAGTATTGAGTCTCCTGTCATGCCTGCAGGAAAGGTCACTCTTTCCCCATTGAAACTAGAAGGTGGATGCTGCAGGTACCTTGAATGATGTCACTGTTTCTGATATAAACAAAAAAGATAAAATTTCTGACATGCATTCCAACTGGATTTGTCAGTGTTTTGTTTAAAGTATTCTCAAGGACAATAACTAGTGTCAACTCCAAAGTTGATAGCACAGTCTTAGGACAAACGTACTAATAAGGTCAAGCTCCCTGTTCTTATTTGTTTTGGTCTGCTCACTTTTAGAACTTGGAACACAATAAACAGATAATTAAGGAATGCTGGCTCTCTTTAGGGCTGCACAGTGAAAAACAATGTGGTCTTTTCTGTAGAGCTGCATTCATATCTATTTATCTATCTATGGTTTTATGGGTTTTTTTCCCCCTTCAGGGATAGGAATTCAACCCAGGGCCTCTTGCAAGTGCTCTACCACTGAATTATATCCCCAGGTCCATGCTTTGATATCCTATAGCTAGATCTTTCATAAAAAGACCAGCTTTCTTGGGGGTAGTTACATAACTTAGAATAAAATATTTAATAAATGTTTTATATGAAACATCCTTTACTATTCTTCATCAGGGAAATGAGTATTTCTGTAACAGAATAATAAGTTGATTAAAATTGAAGTTTTCCAGGATTTCTCCTGTATAGAAAAGACAGTTCCTTACTCTCAGCAAAAGTGGGAGGGAATGCACAATATACCAGCCTCTCTGAAGGGTGAGGATTGTTTATATAATTCTCTAATGTTCTAATTATAGTGGCAATCGGAAATGGATAAGAATCCATCTACAGATCTCGCCAGCTTTCTTTTCAAAATGTGTCCAATTTCTCATGGCTTTTCTCCTCCAGCTCCGAGTCTGCTTCAAGGGAAGTCACTTCAAGCTAAGATGCTTGGACCCAGTGCTTCCACCTTCGACTCCTTACCAACAATTTCTCTGACCTTGTCACTCTCTCTTTCAAAAGCTCTACAAATTCTTCAGTTTTTAGTGGCCTAAAAGACCCTATAATAGGTTAAAGACACCCCTTTCCTATGCTCTTTTGGAGGGCCTGGCCACTCCCTCCATGGCACACTGCACCCTCTCCTCTAGTGAGTCCTTGAGCAAGAAAGCTCCATTCCTTCTTGCCCTTGCGCTCACATCTGCAACTAACAGGCAGTCATGTCTTACTTCCTCATTTTCTCATGAAGGCTCCTGTTCTCCAAGATCTTCTCTGACCACGCTATGTAAAACAGTACCCTGTCTCCCACTTCCTCCAATTCCAATAGCCTGTGATCCCACTCTATTTCTCTCCAAAGCAATTGTTATAGACTGTAATAATATTAATACATAAAATATTGTATGGGCACAGGGTGGGATCTGGAAGGAAACACACCAACTACTGTGCATGGTACACATCACTCTGACCCTTGTCATGATGTACAATGCACCAATAAAAGTACATTAAAATGTTTACATTATGGTTACTAATAAACGTATTATATAATACATACTATAGAAGTCACACTAATTCTATCTTCATAAATAAAATATAATTTATTTTCTTATTGGTATCTCTCAAAAATATTTTGTTTATTGAACATAAGCCCCAAGAGGGCAAGCAGTTTATCTATTTGGTTCTCTAATCAATCCTCCTGGCCTAGATCAGGACATTGCATAAAGTAGGTGCTCCATTGGAATTAAGTTTATGGGTAAACAAATGAGTGCATAAAACCTATTTACTTATTCTAAAATTTTCTGTTACTCTGGTCATGTTTATATGCATATTTCAGAAATCATTGTAAGATGTCTCATTCAATGAGCACATGTGGTTAAACTTACATATTAATCATCTCTTCTATTAAAATTTAACTGCTCTCATAAGCAGTTCCCCCCATTATTAGATTTTTTTTATAGTTAAATTAGTTAAATCTGGTGAAATCTTTGGTACTATTTAAAGACAGGTTACCATTTAAAGGCAGTGGATTTCAAATTCTTTGGCTGCAAACCACAATTTTTATGGAACAAATTGATGTTTACCATATGCATTCTGAAAATTTCTTTTCTTTTATTTTTTATTATATTTCCTCTTAAATACATGCCTCCATACATAATTCACTTAAAAATAGCAGCTTTCTAAAATCGTTTTCTTTATAGCTAATATGAAAAAAAAAATGTAGAAGTGATGGATAATATAAATTTGTTTGGTTAACTAAACTTCACATGATAAATCTTGTCAATCAATCTTCATGATAACTTTACAAGGAAATTCATAAATATTGTAGTAATTTAAAGATTAATCGTTTACATAGGAAATATTTTAGAGCATTTTCTTTGCTGCAGAGTTAGCAACAAAAAAAATGTAGTGCTACACTCTATAAATCTCACTGCTAAGCAGCAGGTCCGGAAGCTGTTGTTCTACATGGACTTTGAAATGTTTCTTTTAGTTTATTCAGATATAGATCCACAGTGCAGTCTCTCTCTTAAACACCGTTGATTTCTGCTCAATAATTTTTTTTAAATTTTCTTTGAAATAATTCTTAAATCTAATCCTTGTACAACCCAGTTTATAGTTAGCTAATCCATAAAACCTTGACTTCTCTATAAATATGTTACAAGTTTGTTTCCTCCTTGCTGTCTCCAGAGTTAAACAGCTTTTGATTCGCTCTATTTCCATTCCCAACTCTAATTCATTTGTTATTCAAATTTTAACTCAAATTTCTCTGAAAATTATTTCAAGATTCATGCTAACTACAAAATAGTACCATTTTTAGGTTGATTTTATAAATTGTATAAAGTTGATTTTATAAATTGTGTGTACAATTTTTCCAACAAGTCAAAAATTTAAAGACATGAAATATAGATTAAAGCTTCTATTTCTCTATTACTCTATTATGATGCAATAACCTGAACAACAACAACAAAAAAGCACTTTTTCTGGTTTTTTTTTTTTTTTTTTTTCAGTACTGTGGATTGAACTCAGGGGCATTCTACCTCAGAGCTACACCTCCAGCCTTATTTTTTATTCTTTATTTTGAAACAGGGCCTCACTAAGTTGTGGAGTGCCTCACTAGGTAGCTGAGGTTGGTCGAGAACCCGATTTCTCCAGTCTTAGCCTCCCAAATGTTGGGATTAAAAGCATGAGCCACCATGCCCGGCTTGTTTTGTTGTTGTTTCTTTGTTTTGTTTTGTTTTTAATTATTTTTGTGAATGGTTATTATATTAATTAAAATTGTAGCTCAGTTTTCTCATCTTCACATTAGTTTTTATTTTTAGTCTTGGTACTGCAACATTAAAGTGTTTTTAAAGAAAAATAATTTGTTGTTTGGTTTCCTACAGACAATGTTATCACAAGTAATTTTAACAATAGCCAAAATCACTTGGAGAAAATGCATGCATGAAATCTATGACTTAAATAGAAACTTAGAAAGACACACTTAAAAAGGAATTAATTATTTGGGCAGAAAAATAACTTCTTATACTGTAAACTACTTTCCTGTTTTATTTTATTTTATTTTTTTTTTTGCGGTACTGGGGATTGAACTCAGGGGCATTCTACCTCCAAGCTACACCCCCAGCCCTATTTTTTATTCTTTATTTTGAAACCGAGTCTCACTAAGTTGCGGAGTGCCTCACTAGGTAGCTGAGGCTGGCCGCGAACCCAGATCCTCTGGTCTCAGCCTCCCGAATGCTGGGATTACAAGCATGCGCCACCACGCCCGGCTACTTTCCTGTTTTATTTAGGTAGCTTATTTTCAGGAATCACCATGAAATTTCAATGAATAAGCCACCTTTCTAGGATCAACCATAAGTACTAGTGAATCTGTAACAAAATAACATTAAATAGCATTAAATAAATCAGAGGGATATTTTTACCTTTGCATTATAGGGAATGTAATGTTTCGATAATGCTTCAGGTGTATGCATCCATGTTTTGTCTGCAACAAAGAAAATACAGCATTAAATTAAATTATACCTTCCTATGGTATCATAATCATACACTACATTTGTAGGGAGTCGGGATAGGTGGGAGCATTTCGAATTCTGAAATTCTTTTGCCAAGTTAATAATAAATCAAGCTGGGGGTGGTAGCGCATGCTTGTAATCCCAGCATTTGGGAGGCTGAGACAGGAGGATCAGGGTTCGCGGCCAGCCTCAGCTACCTAGTGAGGCACTCCGCAACTTAGTGAGACCCGGTTTTAAAATAAAGAATAAAAAATAGGGCTGGGGGTATAGCTCGGAGGTAGAATGCCCCTGAGTTCAATCCCTAGTACCGAAAAAAAAAAATAATAATAAATCAAATATAAAAACAATTTAGTTGAAGAATTATTATAGGATTCCTCTCTTGGTCTCTTACTTTCCCTTTACAATTTTCAAATAAATGATACTGAATTTTAAAAGAATACATAAAAATAATATCAGTGGGCTATGAATAGTATCAATTAAAGTCAAATACTGTTTTTTCAATTTATGCTCTTATGAGTTATAGGCTATTTTTCTTAATCACAGAAAAATAAAAAATAATTTGCTTTACTAATTGTATTAATTTTTTAGAATCAAGGTTGAAATATTTCAAAGGAAAAATTTTATTTTACATTAAGCTACCAACTGCATTTGTATACAGCTTAATAAATCAATTAACTATATTTATTAAGAAATCAATATACTATCATGATAGTATCTAATCCAAATTTAGAGAAACACTGAATATAGAGATCTATTGTGAGGAGTTATAAATATAAATTTTTTTAAATGCAGTAATTGGAAATGTTTCTTAGATAAATCTAATAAA